>PVLD010007898.1:0-87904 GCA_004027595.1 Dinomys branickii | reverse complement strand
TCCCCCACTCGGTGATCTGGTCGCGAGCGCCGATATCTCACCAGTTATTGGAGTCCCTGCAGGCATGAAGGTTCCAAGGTGCCAGTCTATCCTTTGGGGCTTTCTGCGCGGCCCGCCCGATGCACACGAAACGTGAGACCGCTGGGCGTTGCCGCCGCCAGAGAGCCAATCTCTGTCGGGAGTCGCCGGAGAGCTGCGCCGGGTCGAGGGGCGGGAGGGATCGAGCTGTCTGTATTCTCGGGGCGCTAGGATCCAGCAAATCTTTCTCTCCGCTCCCGGCGGCGTTTGGGGCCCTCCGCGCGGCCCGCCCGACACGCGCGAAACGTGGGATTGCCGGGCGTCTCCGCCGCTAACAAGCCGATCTCTGTCGGGAGTCGCCGGGGGACTGCGCCGGCTCGGGAGGCGGGAGGGACCGAGCCGGCTGCGCTCCCACGGCGCTTGGACCGAGCCAAGCTTCTTCCCCGCGCGGATCGTCCCTGGCTCCCTGCGTCTGGGGCTTTCCCACGTCTCGCCCCAGCAGCCTGGTCCGCCCTACCACATCTCCCCCGGTATCTCAGAGAAATACGCCCAGTTTAAACTTCCCAGCCGAGGTCCCGGCTTTCACGCTCGCCAAGTCTGTCTCGAGCTGGTGGTGTTTATTAAGGAGGTTCGCTCCCTTGCTGCTCACCTGGTCGCCATCTTCCCCAGATCCCCTCCCTTGGCAGTTTTTGACACTGACTTCTCTTGTATCTTTTTTCCATAAGTCTTTAAGATGCACTGCAGAACCCTCAGTATCAATACGGTTCACTGGCCCAAAATTATGATTGTCACTAGTCAAAGTAGATCAAATCACTTTTAACCTAAAGCCTTTTGATGTTTGTGCAAAAAGAATACTACTTTACATAATGTGTTAAACTGCTTCCAAGAAGTTTCAACACATTAATTTGATAGAGCAAACAAGATAAGCAGTAAATGTCTGAGTGAACTGAATGAACAGTGAACAGATATCTTCCATTTTTTAGATGATACAACTAAAGTGAATGTATTTAAGATTTTATTGCTGGATTTTAGAAACTGAGTTGAACGTGGTTGGATAACATCTTTTAGAGCTTCACTGTCCGGAACAGTAGCTCATAGCCCCAGATGGCTATTTAAACTTAAACCAAGTCAATGTTTGGTTTCTAACACCATTTTGCAGATGCCCCGAGCCACATGTGGCCAGTAGCTCCCAATTGCACAGCATAGAAGTGGGACTTTTCCATCACTGCAGAAAGTTATCTTGCACAGTACCACCTAGAAGCAAATGTTGGCATCCTCCTGCGTTTGTGTTCCCTTGGCCTTGTGGCGTTTGTGTTCCCTCGGCCTTGTGTGCACCTGCGATTTCAATAATGGGGCGTTGATGAGACTGTACCTGTGGTCTCACTCAGTCAGACCCCTGGGTGACAGACTAGTGCGCATCCACATGACCTGGAGTGTTGTGGAAACACAGGTTCCTGGCCCCCACCCTCCAGGTCCTGCTACAGTAAGGCTCTTGTGGGGCTCTGACAATTTTCATTTCGAAAAAATTCCCAGTGATGCTGATGCCCTCGTCCAGAACCACACTCTGTAAGTCACCAGTCTGCGAAGATAATGAGAAAGAACATCAGCTGTTAGAACACTGTGCAAATACCTAGAATTGGGGCAAAGCGAGGGCATGGACAGATGGTATTATTTAGAGTGTTCTAGCAGTATCATTTGTATTAGCCACAGAGTCTACATTTCTCAGCTCTTAGGGAATATGTCTGGCTGGAAAGAGCCTTTCAAGAAAAAAATAACCAGAAATGCTTTCTGCTTCTGTAGTATCTGCAATCCATGTAATCTTTAAACCTCCAGAGGACAGTCACCTTGCAGAAGCCTATAAATAGGCAGGTCTTTGAAACACAGTATTGAACTCTCCTGACCATAAGGAAGAGACAGAGTTGGAAACTGAGGCGGGTACCAGTGCCAGGGAGCAAGAGACCGTCTGCTCGGCCGCACAGCCTAGACCGGGAGCTGTGGTTTGCTGTCTTAGTGGAAGCTTCACTACATAGGTCTCACCTGAGGACCTAGTGCGAGCTAAATGCTGAAACATGTAAAAGTGACAAGAACCCACCCCTGTCCTCACTGAAATCCCTAGGAAAGTTGGGCAGTGAGGTCACTGAGGCTCTGATGACTTGGGCAGCCGTGCGCTCTTCATCTCCCCAAGCTGGCCCAGGAAGACGTAGGGGAGGAATGGCTTCTGAGTAAGGCTTTGCTCTTTCCCATGGGATGAGCGTGCTCCGGGAGAGAATAGTGTGTCCAAGACTTTCAGGCCTGAGAGCCAGAGCAGTGAGTGGGGCAGGGAGGAGAGGGAAGGAGCTTTTCGCTAAGGAATTTATAATGTATTCAAAGGTGATAAAGATCATTGGCACTTGAAGCAGAAAAGCAGCAAGTCTCATAGTAAATAGGATTTTTCAACTAAGCGTGTGCAGCAGGTTTGTGCTAGAAATCAGTAAGGTTCAAAACCTTCTTTGATTGTCTTCACGGCCACTGTGCCTTATCACACCGCCCACCCTCTCGCCTCCCTACTTCCTCTCCCCTCCCCAGTGTTTGCCTACCCTAGACTTCCTCCACCTCCACCTCTGTATCCTGCATACCCAAATTTTTACCTTTTAACAATTTAGTGAAGTATCGGTCTGATCATCCTTTGAAAGAAGAACTAGTTAACACTAGCAAATCTCCAAGTTGGGGAATAGATGAAAGCTTTATGTCCAAAGGGAGGCAGGTTGGACTACACACGCCCCCATTCCTTTTCCCCACCCAGGAACCAGTGCATGAAACAGCTGGCTCCCACATTTTATGGCCAGGACCTTTGCAAAAACCTGTACTCGTGCTCAGTAGGTAGTGGTCAAGATTAATAAGGAAATAACTCGGGAATGATATTAAAAATGGAAATCCTATAGCCTGCGGGGAAGGATCTAAGGAACTACCTGTTGGGAGATGTCTAAAGAAGGTAATTATAGAAAATGCATCATCCCCAGCCGCATGTGGGTCAGAGCGATACACAGAGAAAGGAAATGTGTGCTGCCGTGTTCAGAAGCACCTTTTCTCCCTTCTGGGTGTCTGCATCTTTTCGTGGTTTTGGTGGCTAAGGAGCACATAAAAACCTCCGGAGGAAGCTGAGCCCTGAAGAGACATTGCTGCCTCTGAGAAGGACATGAAGCATTAGAAGGCAGGTACTCCATGAGTTCTGATGTCCCCGTGTGTATTTTGATTTACTATTTCAGTTAGGTATAAACAGAGGACTTCTGGTGTTTCAGATGCCTGGTGGCGGGGTCTAGTGCGGCCCTTGCTCTGCCCCTTCAGTTCACTGTGCAGCGCTGGGTGACTGAAGTAGGACGGATGTGGCAGTGAATATGAAACAAGATAACTGACAGTATAAGATGTGCATGAGTATCGGCAAGAAACTCGGCGGCACAGCGCCTGCCTAGAAAGTTACAAGGTCATGAGTTCGATTCCTGGTACAAAAAAAATACTGTGTACATGAATATCGACTGTTCTTGGTGTTCACTATGGTGGTTTTTTTTTGGCTTTTTACACAGAGAGCTGCAAACAGCTCAGCCCTTGCCCCAGCCTGCAGAGACCATAGTTCCATCTGTTGCGGCCTTTCCTAGGCACTGAGTGCTCTGCATCCCCCTGCTCTGTGCCCAGGAAACAGGTTCCTTAACTACTGTTAGTAGGAAACATTAAAAATGTTTTCCAGCTAAAAGTCAGGAAGCAGAATTGAGAGGGCTGTTTTCTGACCCCTGGTCTAGCCAGCTTTCTGTCTTAGGAACTGAGACACTTGGTTTCATTCTGCACACAGGGGACAGCAGTGACAAATCTGACCCACTGGAGCCCTGCTGCAGGAGCCCACGCGGACGGGAAAGGGGTGATTGCAGATAAGTGCCTGGCCGCTGACATTCCGGCCCCAAGCGGTCCTGGAGCCGCATGCATTAGGCCTCTCAGCAGTGTTTATCTCCAGGGACTGTTTTGTTTATCTCAGAGCTTCAGGTTAAATCCCTTCCCCCTCCTTGCCAAAGCCACCTCTCCTTCCTTACCCTATTTCTTCAAAGTAGATTCTTTTTTGGTCATTTTTCTAAATTTGAGTAAATCTCCTGCCTTGGAAATTTATAGACCGGGCCTCTACAGGACCATGTTACAGAGTTTCCCTATCACTTGTCTCTGGCTTGTGATTCTGATATTGTGTGGGGAACATCAATTTTGTCAGCCAACATTCAGTTACAAGTGAGAACTTAGAAATGGGCTTTTATCAGGAAGTGACATTTGGCAGATGGATGGTTTTAGTAGCCAGAAGAGAAAAAGTTTTTTTAACCTTAACTGGTAAACTACAAATTGTTAAATACTGTTTCACTCTGTTTACCTCTTTTTGGCCCAGTTGAGAAAATAGTCAAATAGGAAAAATCACCCATTCATTCAACAAATATTTATGGGGGGCTCACTAAATATCAAGTACTATATAATCCTCGTATTTTTAAAGATTTCTTTTAAAATACTGCCTCAGTTTGAAATTCAATTCAAAAATGAGTGTTTATGTGTGCATTTTACCGTAACTGGCCTTATAGCTAGATTAAGGTCAATGACATTTTTAAAGACAAAATAAACAAGGAAACTTGAGTGGAAATATGCTTTATTCAAAGACCAAAAGAGAACAAAAAAAGACCGAAAAGTATACTAGAAATGTATTGCTAGGCCCATGATGGTGGTGTAATTAGAGGCAAACCGTCAGTACTGCTGCTGACTGTGATTGATCACAAGCTTTTAGGACTCTGGGCCAGTGCTTCCAGGATAGAATGATAGGTATGGTTTGGCAGGGCAGCCTTGGGTAGATCTGGTGTCTGGTACATAGTGCCCATTAAATTAGTACTTCCTGGTGACAAGATGGTATTTGGGAGATAAAGACCTTCCAGTGTGATCTGGAGAAGTAGGGACTGTTTGAATGTCTGAGAATACGCAGGTGCTAAAGGTCTGGGGCAGTGGTAAGGGAGGGGAGCCCTTCTCAGAATCAGCTGTGCTTCCCTTGCTCCTATCCTTCCTGGAACCTATCTTGTGACTCCGTAGATTTCAGGAAATACCAGGCAAGGGAGAGGAGGAGCTCCTAGCTCCAGTCCCTGAGCGGCATCATTATCCCCAAATTACTTTCCAAAGAATTACCCAAGAGCAAATAACCAATGTCCACTCTACTTCTTATTGCAGAGGACTTTTAATCTTCTCTTTTGTCTTCTATGCAGTTGATAAACTGGCCCCACATCCTCTTCCCTTTATCTGCACCGCCCTAGAGGTATATTCCACTGCTGAGGCCAATGTGTTTCACAAATCCCTTTGTGCTAACTCTCAAAAGAAAGGCTTTGAAATCTGTGACCGTGGAGCTCTGGTCCCGGCTTTGCTTCCCTTCCTAGCCGCCAGTTTACGTAACCGTATGGCCGTGAAAGCTCAGATACAGCTGCCGTGGCCCAGTCGCACTGCACTGGCCTCCCTTAGGAGCAGAGTCTGTTGTGCCCCACACCCAGTAACAAGCCTCCAGAATGGAGCTAGGGCTCTTTATCCTTTGCATAGCCATGCGTGGTTGGTGAATGACAATGGATCTCTTTGGGTGCGGGCGGGAGGGTGCTCACCAGGCAACGGAAAGCAAGCTAAAACCATTGAACTCCGCTCCACGAGGACTTTCCCTGGAAGAGCGCACACTGAGAGAACTGCAGCTGGAGATTTCTTGTCTTCATTTGTTGGATACCATTTGGCTAGAATTGCCTTAGTTTTATTTTTCAACAAAGTGATGGAAATACAGTGTGGACAAGGGCATGTGGGTTAGAAGTGGGAATGAGTGAGATTTTCCTCAAGTCTGTTTTGCAGAAGGGGTTGGTAAGTGTTTTGAAGACAGCCGAAAAACACATCTTTAAAGTGCCGCCAGGAAGACACTGGCCAGCCTTGCCTACCTAGCATGTCCCTCTAATCAAGCAAGTGTGCTGTTGGGTAAGGGTTGGTTTTTGTTCACACAAAGAGTGGTCAGTATGCAATTCTCCCCCTGGACACCCAGCTGTTCTCTGAAGTTACCTTTTAGCCAGGGCTGTGACATGATGGCGGAAAGTTGCCGTGGCCCCAGAGCCACACCCACAGGTGTGCCGCCTCTCTCTAGATTTCCAGCATTTAAACAGTGATGCACAAACAAGTACTGGATTAAAGGAAAGCAGGCAGACATTTATTCCAGTTAGGGTTAAAAACCAATTACATACAGCAGGGTTAGGTAGAAAAACGAGACAATTCAGTTAAAAGAAGCAGAAAACGCTGATTTCTATGACAGCGTTGAAACCCAGAGACCATCTTCAGATCTGTTTACGAATCATCCCGCCCAGGAAGCCTTCCCTGACCTTTCCAAGGCTGAGAAGGTGCGCAGCTTCTACCACGTGCCTGCCCCTAAGGGAGCACTCCTCCAGGAGGTGTCCTCCTAGCAGCCAGATCTTGGTGGCCAAGGACTTTGAAGAGTGATAGATAGGGCCTGTCGTTTAGCGGCACCCAGGCAGCTCTATCACGGAAGACAGGCCCAATAAAAACTGACTGCCTGGGGAGAGAGGCTGAGGATGAGTCTTGAGGGTAAGGGAGGCCTTTGAATTTGCAAGCTAAGTGCTTTGTTTTACCCCACAAGGAAGGTGGGTCCCACCACAGCCCTGGACTAATTCAAGCCTTCCTGCTCTAGTTCACCTTATCTTGATGAAGAGGGTAATTTGTTTTACATCTTTTATAGGGCAGAAGCAGTTGAAGTGTATCAAGTCTGAACTGTGTGTGGGTGGTAGTTTTCTGATTACAATCCATTAAGACTAAGCTGTGATTTCTTAAAGGCTTTCATTTTGTGACAGGAGCCAAACCCATACCGATTTCCTTTCATGCAGACAGCAGCATACTACTCTTCTGAAAATGAGAATGAGCTTTTTTCCCCAAGTTATGTTATTTTAAGCAGAGGCATAGCTGAAAATGCGTATTGAGCAACACAGAATACTCCGATTGACACACAAAAAAGGAGCGCTCTTGAGAAAGACAAGAACGATTACACACTTGGACTTGCTGTTCTAACCATTTCACTGGGTTTCCCAGCTGAGTTTGCTTTCTCAGCCACTTACAGAACAAAGCACAGAGCCGTGAATCATCCTGTCCCTTCCCCCATCTAAGTTATTGCTGATGTTTTTCTTGACAAGAAACTTCCTGGTCTTGTCAGCTTTCTTCTGTGCTTGTGGCTGTCCTAACTGCAAGTAGCTGGTGAGCTGAGGGTGGCTGCTCCATGCAGCACACCTAGCGGCTTGAATGTCACCCTGTACCCACACAAGGCCAGGTACCCTAGACTGGCCTTGGAGTCACAGCACTGCTACCTGCTTGCCCAGTCCGAGCTGAATGAGTAGAGGTGGAAGCAGGGGCACACAGGCTGGAATCAGCTCAGTGCTGATTTCTGCAAAGTGTTCTCAAGTGCATAGGTAGGGCCTCCTTGGTTGTCACTGGTTGTGAACCGTGAGAGGCATTGCATCCTGAAGATTAGGAGACAGGCTCTCACCCAGAAGCCAGCCTCCACACCCCAGGCACACAGGCATTTCCCCCGGAAAGAGGCGGACTTTCCACCACTCTGGTACTGCGCATGCCTCACCTGTCGGACAATCTGAGGAGGCAGAGTTGCTGATCGAACCCCAAGACAGTGCCTAAGGGTCCCAGACAGGCTCTTCAGGGAGAGAGAACTGTTCCTTTGGAAACTTTTGATGACCTCTGACTTGTTTCCTTTTTTTCTATCTAAACCTCTGAACAGGAGCACTTCTTCTGGGAGGAATCCTCTACTCCTGGCAGTTCCCTCATTTTAACGCGTTGAGCTGGGGCCTCCGTGAAGAGTACTCGCGAGGTGGCTACTGTATGATGTCAGTGACTCACCCAGGCCTGTGCAGGCGTGTGGCATTGCGCCACTGCCTGGCCCTGGTCGGACTGTGTATAGCTGCACCTGTACTAGATGTTACCACGTGGGCCTTCCCGGTGGTCTCCCTCCCCATCAACCTGTACATTTCCTACCTCGGCTTCCGGTTCTACAAGGATGCAGACCGGAAGAGCTCCCGGAAACTGTTCTTCTGCAGCCTGTGGCATCTGCCCCTGCTCCTCTTGCTCATGCTCACCTGTAAGCGCAGGTCAGGAGGGGGCGGGGAGAAGGAAGATGCTCAGAGCGGATAGTAAGCAGACACACAGAAAAAGACTAAACAGAGCAGGGAGGCACATAATTCTTTGTTATTGGGTAAGAATATTTTGGTAATTTTGGAGTGCAGAAAGGGAAATCATTGGTTTTAGTACAAGATTGTAAAACAATCTGGTGCTCATTGTCTACTTAAATACATATATGTATGAATTTATACATATGAATGTCATGTATATCCCTAAGTACCCCGCACATAAGAAATGAGTTGGTTCAGCCACTTAATACAGAGAAAGACTATTTTTCTCTTTCATCTTTTCCTCCATTACCACTATCCTTCATTTTCTTCTCCCTCATATGTGTACACATGCACATCTTCTAGCTGCACACGCGCACACACACACTCCCTACCTGCCAGCCAGAGTGGCTGTTGGTCAGACAAGCTCTGACCAGACCTCTGTTCTGTCTCAGGGTCATCTAGGACCTCCTCAGAGGAAGTATACACTGCAGTCAGTGTCCCTTTCCCTGCCAGTGAGCTGAGCACCCTGCTCCTGTTCGCCCCACCTCACCCAGCTCACCTATGTTCTCAGCTGGGCATTGCCACAGAAAATAAAACACAGGACAGGTCACCACACAGTTTTGGAAGCGTAGATTCCAAAGGGTTACTCAGGAAATCGAAGACTCCACTGCCAGCCCCTGACCCCCACCACCACTCCCATTGCAAATCAGAATTCCAGAAACTCCTGGCAGTGAAAGACATCTTTATAGTTCATTTTGAAATGCAGGCGCCGCCTGAAGCCTTTCGGAAGGGGGCCTTCTCCTTAATTCCAGAAATCCCTCCGGGCGGCTCCCAGACTGTACTCCGCAGTCCCTACTGAAACTCTTTGCTGCTCAGCTTTTTCAAGGCCATGTGAACAGGGAAGCTGGAAAAAGGGGAGCTGGGCCAGCAGCCCACATAGCTTTCATTCTTGTCCTTTGTAGAAACCACATTTCCATCCTGATACCTCCTAAGTTCAGAAATTGGCCTCGATGTGTGCTATGGTTTTGCGGGCCAGCACCCAGCTGGGCTTCTAGTGGGGATGGCCCCACTTCTGGAGAGTTTTGCGGTTTCCTGTAGCCAGAGGTGGCCTCAGGTATCAGACATTGTCACCTGTAAGGTCTCTGTCCTTTGTGAGTGCCCCAAAGTCCACATGGAGTCCCAGTTGCTCAAAACATTAGATCCCAGCCGAGTGTTTTAATCACACAGTCTCCTAGGGCACGACTGCCCCGTAGGGATTTGTTCAAGGGGGTTGAGCAGCGTTTAAGCAGTCATTTGAGTGTAACTGTTCTCTCAGAAATGTCCACGGTTAGCAGTGCAGCTCAGTAGTGGAGCACTTACTCCACATGCGTGAGGCCGTACTTCCACCCCCACCGCCACGGGCAAAAACAACCACTAAAGCAGTTGCAGATAGCACTGAGTCCTTGTTGCTGCTTCTCTGGAGTGTGACCTCTTGCTGTGTCCAGGTTGTTTCCTGTGGGCACTTAGCACTTAATCCAGCGTTTTGAACAGCTAGGACCCCATGTGGACTTCGGGGCACCCACAAAGGACAGAGACCTTACAGGAGGTGATGCGTGGAAAGAGCATCTACAGCTCATTGGCAGCTCTCAAGTCTGTAAAGTATGTTGATTCAATTCTTCAATAAAATTCTGTAAGAACAGGAGGGTGTGTGATGTGAAGGTTTTGTTTAACCATCTTGTGCCAAGTTTGCACGGTTCCTGGTGAATGGGGAAACTTCATCCCTTCATGAGCTATCAGAACTGCATGTCGCATTGCTATTTTTTATTGTAAATAGATGTTTTATAGTTTATATGCTTATGGACTGGAACGTGGTCTTGTGATTTATCACTGCAGTGGGAAATAACTAGGTCAAACTAGGGTGTTCGTGATCTCAAATGCTTATTCCCTGGGGTGAGAACCTTTGAAACTTCAGTGACTTTGAGATGTGCTGCACATAGTTGTTTATTATACTCACCTCACGGCACAACATACGTCAAAGAAACAAGTGTGCCTTCCTCCTAACCAGACCTTTGTGCACTGGGTTATCGTCAGCTCCCCACCCCTCACCGCTCCCTCTTCTGCGTTTGGCTGGAACCAGCCTTAGTCCTCTAACACCCACCGTGCCTTCCCCTTTCCTCCCTTCCCTTCTGCTCCCTGGCACACTACAGCTGGCAGGCCGGCCCATGAAGGAGGCCCTAGAATTCTGACTGCAGCAGGAACCTGAGAGAGAAGATCCCTGGAAACTGCTCACTTAGCGTCCTCTAATGACTCGCTCTCAGTCAGAGGAAACAAACTCATTTGACTTGAGTGAAGAACTATGTTGGGATGCTGGTTTGATTCTGTCTCTAGAAATAGAGAGAGCCAGTAGTTACCCAGAAAGTTTAGGTCCTGTCACTCAGTGGCTGGACCCTGCCAAGTTCCTCACAGAGTGTGTGAGAGGCAGAGCTCCTAATGTGCATCATCTTTCTCCTCCCCGAGACTCACTACCCAGCACCCACAGCTCTAAGGAGGGGATGTTTATTTTAGCTCGTGTGTTGCAGAGGCAGCTGGCTCCAAGGCAGGGTGGCATAGCAGAGGAGCAAAAGCTCTCGGTGTAGCCACAGGAAGCAGAGGGAAGAATCAAGGGAAGAGGAAGGGAGAGAAGCCCAGGGCATACCCAGTGACCCACCTTCTCCTACCAGGCTTCACCCCCCCCCCCCATTTAGCCAGAACCTCATCAGTAGACCCCTGCACTGATGAGTGTTGTCCGCATGATCCAGTCCCCTCCCCAAAGCCCACCTGTGAGCTCCTGAAGCTTCAGTGGGACATCTAGGTAATAAAGTACAAATCACGTAACAACCCAAGCTGATACTCTGACTGGCCCAGCCTGGGTCGTAACTCCCCCCAGTTGTTGTCACCTGTGAGGTCACCAAATTATAATTACATTACCTCTGAAAATGAGTCCTAAGTGTGACTGTCACTCACCAGAGCTTGGTTTAACCAGCCATCCCTCCTGAGACATCACCAGCTCTTAATATAACTTCCTCTTCTTACTTGGCCCTGTTCTTCAGTGGGAGCCAGCAGGATTGTACAAGGGCGTGAAGCAATTCCAGTTTCCCACCTGGTCTTTATAGTGGGAACAAAATGCAGAGTGCTTACAGTGGCCCTTGAAGCCTACCGGCTCTGGCCTGCTCCCCTGCCTGATCTGGGCACTACCATCCTGCCCCACCTACCCTCCTACCCAAAGCCCTCCTCACTTTTCCTGACAGACTTGAGGCCCACCCCCTTCAGAGTGTTCTCACCTCCTGCTCCCTGTGCCCCCCCAAGCCTTCTCCATCTCTTCTCCTAGGTCCCCCCAAATTTCATTGAAATGACACCTCCTTAGAGAGGTGTTATGGTTCTAATACAAGCATGTCTTTGTATCTGGAAACTGGTTTAAAGAACTGTGTCTGGTTGCCAAGTTGACAAGGGGTCGAATGTTATGGTTGATACATTGTGTCAACTTGGGGAGTCTAGAGGTTTGGCTGAGTGATTCAGCAGGAAACCAGGGTGCTTACTTTGTACACATCCTGAGCCTGTGGAAGAGGAGGGCATGGAGACTGTGTGAGAGTTACATGCCCCCTGGGTGGGGATAGGTGGTTTACAATGTAAGGGAAGGAAAGAGGCTGCTTGTGTGGTTTTTACTATGCTCTGCTGCCATGAACTGTAGCCCTCTGACTCTACCTCAGAACCAGCTAAGTATGGACTGAAACCTCCACAAACTGTAAGCTAAATAAACCATTCCTTCCTTCATTTTGGGCGTTGGGTATTTTGTCTCAGCAACGAGAGAAAAGTAACCAAGACAGAACCTTTCTTGGCCGTATTATCAAACAGCACCCTCTCATTTACTACTTCCTTACTGTGCTTTGTGTTTTAACATTGATACTGTATTTACCTATTTCACTACTTGTTTATTGTCTGTCTTACCCCTAGAATATAAACTCCACAAATGCAAGGACTTTATCTTTGCATTGCTTCATCTCTAGCACCTAGAACAGTGCTTGGAACAGAATAGGCATTCAGTAAATACTTTCTGAATGAAGAAAAGGATACTTCCTGAGTATTTAAGACCTTTGTGGTCAGAGCAATGGGGTCTATCAGGCCAGTAAAGAATGAAGTGGTTTGGGAAGGTGCTGATAGCGTATGGTTACATGAGGAAAGATGACTTCCACCTAGCCCTCATCCAGCTGGCACAGCCCTGATCCCTGCTGCCTGCAAAACTGTGTCCTGAGACTGCACCAACACAGTGCCTTCTGGTGCTTTCAAGCCACCACCCCATAACTTCTCACCCCGCCCCCCTGAGCACTGTTATCCTGCAGTATTCACCTCCTGTAAGAATTGAACATGCCTGATCCAAAAACCCAAAGTCCAAAACCAGAAGCTCTGTGTGTGTGTGTGTGTGTGTGTGTGTGTGTGTGTACTGTGGATCAAACTGAGGGAGATACATCCCCAGCCCTTTTAAAAATTTTGTTTTGTTTTTATTTTTATTTTGAGATAGTGTCTCACTAAGTTGCCCAGGCTACACTTGAACTTGGGACCCTCCTGTGCAGCTGGGATTACACACATGAGCCACTATGCCTTGCATAATACCAGAAACTTGTAAGTGCTGATGTGATGCCCCAAGTGGAGAATTCCACACCTGACCTCATAGGCATCTCAGGATGTGTGTATTAGGAGTATGTGAAAAATAATGTATCTCATGTTTACCCTTGGATGTCATTGTGAATAATTTCATTATGTATATGCAAATATTCTAAAGCCTAAAATTGGAAACATGTCTGATCCAGAGCACTTCAGATACAGGATACGCAGCCTGTATGTGGAAGACCTGTTTCACTTACCTGCTTATTAATTATTCCCTCTGCTTCTCTACCATTGGACTAGAAACTCAGGAAGAAGTGTCCGTTGCTCACACCAAGGACAAAAAGCAACTAGTGTCCACATGACAGATGTACCATGAGTGGCAGAGGCTTGCCTGATGGCTTTTCGGCAGTGGCTGGAGGTGGTGGTGGTGGTGGGAGCACTGCCAAGGGGAAGCCCGGCCCACACTGCCCCGTGTGACAGAACCTGGGACAGATGCACCTTGCTTCCTGTTGTGTGAAGAAAATTCCCAAGAGTTGAGTCAAGACAAGTTCCTAGTTCCATGCATTCATCAGTCTTTGTTTTATAGATTGTGGTAAATTTTCATCATTTCCTGTATCTCCGGGGCTTTGTTGTCTCAAGTACTGTACTTCATAGCAGAGTCCTTAGTCAAGTAACTTTAAGTTGGAGTCTTTACGAATGTTTTTCTTGGGCTTTCTTACCACTCTCACTCTTCTTTCTCAAATACATTAGCAGAGTCTTACCCATCTCCATCCTCATCGCTGACGTCTCCCTCTAGTCATTGCTTTAGCTCGTCCCCCATTCATGCTCACTCCCCTCCAGTGACTGGCAGAGAGCCGCCGTCCTGCACCCAGCTCAGCGTGCATGGTGGAGCCCCTGCCTCTTCCCAAGCTGGGAGCCACCCAAGAGGCAGAAGGTGAAAGAGGAAGGGTCTCAATTCGGTGGGTGAAAACAGTGACGTTTCAGGGTCTAGGTAAAAGAGAGTCCTTTCTCACGAGGTGACAGCCAGGGGGCGCTGCAGGATGACCCAGAAGGCAGGAAGAGGCAAACCAGTATGTGGTTGAATACCCTCTCCCCGCCTCAGCATCAAAGGACAGGCAAGGTGGCTAAGAAGACCCCGAGAAGATCAGCAAGACATCCACGAACAAGCTCTCAGCCCTCCCAGCTTCAGCAAAGAGACAAACACAAAAGGAATTCCCAACCGAAAGGGCAGCCACTGGGCCAAGAAAATGGGGTGGGCCAACTCCCCATCCATTTATTCTGGTATGCTCTGAGCAAGTAACTATTCCTGGCTGCTGTGCCAGGCCTCCATGGGGGCAGTGTACACGACAAACCCTGAACTCCCCTCTCTGGAGACGTGGCGGGGGGGGCTGTGGGCACTCTCCAGGTTCTTCACTGTTCCTAGGCCCCACTGCTTGGCTTGGGGTGGCCTCCGCTCAAGCTCACTGCAGTCTTCTCAGCATCTGCTTCCCCGTCACCCTGGTTCTTTGTGATCCCTTTGCGTAGATTCTTCGTGTTCTTCCTTGTAGGCGCCACACTGTCACAGGGCTGGGCTGGCTGTAGGCCTCTTGTCTTAGTTACTTTCCCATTGCTAAGACAAAATTCCTGTCACCCAAAGTTAAAGCAGCAAAGGTTTATTTTAGCTCGGTTTGTAGAGGCTTCAGTTCACAGCTGGCTCCAATACTGGGTGGCATGGCAGAGTGGCATCACAGAGGAGAAACAGTTCATGGTGTGCTATGCAGAAGGCAACTAGCAGCAGCAGCAGAAGCAGAGGCAGATGCAAACCTGCCTTTCCCTTTTATCCCAAACAGGCTACAAACTGTTTGGGTGATGTCACCCACACCCAAGATGGAGATCTGTCTTCAGTAAATCCATTCAGCCACACCCAAAACTATGCTCATACTAATGAATGACTAATTTAATACCACACACCCTCTTCCTTTACCTGTGGTCACTGATGTCCTCAATTTCTGGTCTAAATTTTAGTGAAGATCCAGGCTACCTCAGCTTGTCCTGCACCCTCGGCTCATATACTCCTGTCTTCCCCAATATGTGTAGACCTCAATAGCCTGAGCTTCTGCCTAAAATCTCCCTATTGCCTGCACTTGAGAATCAGTTTCCTTGGCCAGAGCCAGCTGTGATCTCCTGATACAAAACAGCGTACTGGGAAGAACCAGTGTGCTGAAAACAAGGTGCCAGCCTTTAGGTCCAAGACTTATTATCTCAGTCAAGAAGCCCTCCCCCTGCCCCTTCCACCCTTCTTCCTACCCATTTGCATCTCAACAGCCTGAATAACTCAAACCTGTGCAATAAAAGTACCTGGACTCATTTTCCAAATAGGAAGAATGAGATTGTTCACCTTAAACCTGACCCACTAGACGGTCTGAATAAACAGTTGGCTGTCATGCTGGCACTTGCCTGTAATCCCAGCACTCTGGGGGGCTGAGGCAGAAGGATGGCAGGTTTCAGTCCAGCCAGGGCAACTTAGCAAAGCCCTGTCAAATTTTAAAGAAATGTTTAAAGGGCAGAGGATGTTGCACAGTAAGAAGGTTCTGGGTTCAATCCATAGTACTGAAAAGAACCAGAAAAGAAAAAGACACTTCTTAAAAAAGGCTATACAAATTGCCAATAAATGTATGAAAAATGCTCACTATCATTAGCCCTCACAGAAATGCAAAAAACTACAACTAGATTACATCTCGCCCCAGTTAGAATGGCTTTTATCAGTAAAATAAATGCTAGTGATTATGTAGAGAAAAAAACATTTATACACTATTGCTGGGAATATAAATTAGTACAGCCACTATTAAAAACAATGGATTTCCTCAAAAACCCAAAACTAGAACTACCGTATGATCCAGCTATCCCTCTACTAAGTGTATATCCAAAGGAGACATGCTGGGCTTGGTGGCATGTGCTTGTAAACCCAGCACTTGAGAGGCTGAGGCAGGCAGATTGCAGTGAGTTTGAGGCCACCCTGGGCTACATAGTAAATTCAAGACACCCTGAACTAGTTAGTTAAACCCTGTCTCAAAAAACAAAACACAAAGGAAATGAAGTAATGATACCAGAGATACTGACATGCCCGTGCTTACTGAGACACACTGTTTGCAATAGCTGAGACACAGAATCAGTCTGGTTGCCCACCGACAGTAAGTGGATGATTAGCTGGGTGTGGTGGTGCACATCTCAAATCCTAGCATGCTGGGAGACCAAGACAGACCATTAAGTGCCTGGGCAATTTAGTGATTTAGCGGAAACCCTGTCTCAAAACAAAAAGGGCTGGGATGTAGCTTAGGCAAAGGCCTTGGGTTCAATCCCAGTATCATAAATGGATAAATAAATAGATAAATAAATAAATGGTACATGTTGTCAGGAGGATATTATTTAGCCATAAATAAGAATGAACTGCTGTAATTTGCCAAACAATGGGTGCAACAGGACAACATTAAATGAAATAAGCCAGACACAGATAAGAACAAAGTAACACAGCTACCACATACATGTTCTCTCCCATGTGCAAGCTAAAAAAGAGGAAAAAGACCTGAAAGTAGAAGGGCTGGGAAGGACATGTGGGAGGGGGCGGGGACATGTCCCACTGAATTTTCTAGTCAATACGTCTTAATAATAAATCTTGACCTAAATCATGGGTAACTGCAGATCCCTCATACTGCTGTTTAACACTTGTTTACCTTCAAAATATAGATGATCTACGCAGGGCCAAACTAGGAGAAAAATTCCTCCCTACAAGCTCACGGTCTAATTGTATACAGATAATCCAATAGCAGAGTGTATCCTCATGAACTGCCATTAGCAACCTTCCAGTTTCAACTCAGACCCTAATTGTACCTGACAGGAAACTCAACTAAAACTGACTTCGTCAAGAAAAGGAATAGATTGGTTCCTGTAGCCCAAAGATCAAGAAGAAATCTAGTTTCAGCCATGGGCTCTCATTTCTCCACCTCTTGTTGGTGCCACTCTTGGCAAGTTTCCGCTCACTCTGTGTCTTCATCTCTCTCTCTGTCTCTGTCTCTCTCTGTCTCTCTCACTCCCTCCCTCAGTGTTGAGAACCTTGACCCCTAGACATTATTTATTTCTTATTCACATGTGCACACCTACCTTGGGCCAGGTACTGATCCCTTGCCCTTGTGCCTAAAATATCACTAGAAGAAAATACAAGGAACCAGTAACTATGGTCACCTTTGAGCTAGAGAATGAGCTGGATGGGAGACAGCTTCTTATTCAAACCTCATGAGACAGAAGCCTTGGCATGGAGACCCAAGGTTCTGGCTGTATGTCCGTTTTTGACTCGTGTATCCTGGCTTGTGTCAGTCAGACCCCACGTGCATGACCGAGAGGGGAGAGAAAAGGGCAACACTTTCCAGTTTGGTGCCAGAGGGACTTTGCAATCAGGAGCTCTGAAGAAGGGAGCAGCCCTGGAGCCCAGGAGGGAGCCCTGAGGCCTGAGAGAGGAGCACAAGCCACGGCCCGCCCAGCTGGCCTGAGGTCTCCCCAACGCCACCCACAGCCAAAACAGCAAGCAGAAGCTTCTGTGCCCCGCAAGGCTGTCCTAGCTTTCTCATAGCCTGTGGTCCCCAGCTCATTGTAAAGAAAAACCTTGTTTATATCCAGGCCTGGGTCAAGGTTAGCCATTAACACAATGGCAAACTAGGGCACTTTATGACTGCAATGGGTTCTCAGGCTAGTGTCCTGTTTAAGGGAGACACTACCACAGTCAAAGTGCAGGCCAAGTCCCAGAGCCCTTCAACTAGCACCTTTCTTCCCTAATGTAATGTCACTTGGAAGTCACCTCCCAGGTGTCTTAAGAATTGAAGGAAAACTATTCTGGGTTGAAGAGCTGGAAATGAGCCTCCAAATACCATTTCTTACAGTCCTCCTCCACCCTACATTCACATGGGGAGTGTCAGGCAAGGTGACAAAATGCTCTCTGGCCACACCACTGTGGCTATGGGGACCGGCTCCTGCCTGGACACTCCGGGAAGGAGGAAAACATCTGCCAAAAGCAGGAATCCTGTGGCCCAGGAAGTGGTCCTCCCCTCAGAATTGTCCCTGCTCCCTCATCTAGAAAGGGACACTTGTCATTCTCCAGGAGGTATTTTAATGCTAATGTGTTTAGCCAAAAAGAGGAGCCCAGACAGATGTGGGCCATTTGGCAGGGATGTCGTTCATTTGTTAGCAAGTGCAAACGCCTGGTTGGCAGGATATTAAATATTACCTTGGCTATTCACAAACACTTCATATTTCAAGAAAGGCAAGGAGGCAAGGGCTGCATCCCATGAATCAGCCATTGTCAAAGAGGCAAAAAGAGGCACAGATTTGATAAATCTATGTCACTGTGCCTGGAGATCAAAGGCCCTAACATATGTATTTGTGCAATTGGCATTCCGGCAGGCAGCGCGAACAAACCAAGGTCTGGGACAGCTGGAGAAAGAAAGAATTAGCCAGTTCTAGTCTGTGATGAGTGGGGGGTCTCGGGAGCAGTACAGGCAAGCGTCAGAGACGAGTCCTCAAGCCGACTGTCCATGGAGGGGGGACGCAGTAGAACATAGGTGGCAGGGAGGGAAGGGCGTGTCCAGGCCCTCCATTGAACTCGTGGAGCCATCTGGCCCCTGAACCCGCCCAAGACAAAGCCACTTTTGGATAAACATCATCAGTGATGGCCACACAGTCCCCATTTTCTGCGAGTGTGCTGAATGTCACACACAGCAGGAGGCCAGACTGGCAAGCCCCAAAACAGCAAGATTCTCTGGGCCATGTGCTGTCCCTTGTGACCACAAATCTCATTTTCTCTGCCTGTTTCTCCACTCTCCTATTTCTCTACCCTTTTCTCTAACTTTTGCACTCACGTTGCCTTCTTCCCAGCCTATATTTTAAATGGATGCAGTTCTGATAAGTTGGAGCCACTTGCATTACTAGAAAGGCCCATACAACTCCTCTAGCAGCTCCTGCCACCACATCCAAAGTGTTCACCGCAGTAGTCCGGACCTTAGTGTGCACGTGTCCCCATGTCCCCTCCAGGTGCATTCATGCTATTGGCCAGAGCAATCCTCTATGACTTCTTCAATGGGACAGTTCTCACGAGCTGAGGGTGGAGATTCAGGCAGTACATAGAACTAGGAAGTTGCCTCAAATACAAGCAGACCCTACACAGTGCATAGCTCTGGGGGTGAGTTAGGCTAGTTTTTTTAAAAAAGCCCATGGTGGTGCCTTTCTATCTAGTGCATGTGTCACCTTTGCATCCTGGGACAGCGCACCTACATGAATTGCCCTAATGGAAAATGCACCAGGCTCATGGTTCCCAGTGTTTCCATCACAGTCACCCGGTGCCAAGGTAGAGTCGCTGCTATAGGAGAGGATGGCAGAAGAAAGCTGTTCACTGCATGGCGGCCTGAAAACCAAGACAGCAACAGCCAGAGAGCAAGGGACTGTGGACAGGATCTACGCCCTTCCAGATTGCACCCCAGCGACCTGCTTCCTTCTCATTATCAGCACAGCCACCATCATCTCTTGTCTGAGATTCTCCAACAGCTCTCTTTACTTTCAGCCTTATCTCCCCCTGCTCTGTTCCTGACACCACAGGTAAAGAGATCATTTAAAACCATAATTCATATCATCTCACTCATCAGCCCTGTACTCTACAATAGTTCCCTATCTTATTTGGCATAAAAGACCTACAAACCCCTCCATGATCAATTTCCCATTATCTATCTGACTCCATTCCCCAAGACTCTCTCCTTTCTGTTCTACTTCAGCCACACTGGATTTCTTTTCCCTTTGCCACAGAAAGTAGCAACGTTTAATATGATGGCTTCTATATTAATTTGGGTGCTGGAGTACAGAGACAATAGAATACTGTCTTGGTTACTTTTCTCTCCTTGGTGAGACAAAATACCCAACACCCAAAATGAAGGAAGGAAAGGTTTATTTAGCTTACAGTTTGTGGAGGTTTCAGTCCATATTTGGCTGGTTCTGAGGCAGAGTAGCACACGGCAGAGGGCAAACGTTCATGGCAGCAAACAACCAGCAAATGTGTGGAATTGCAGGCAAGCAGCCTTTTTCTCTCCTTTACCTTGTAAACAGCCTACCTCCACCCATGGGTGGGGGCGTGTAGCTCTCACACAGTCTCCATGCCCTCTTCTTCCACAGGCTCAGGATGTATACAAAATAAGTACCCTGGCTTCCTGCTGAATCACATAGTTAATCTTTCAAACTTCCCAAATTAACACAATAAACAACATCCCAGAAGGGTAAGGGCATGTCCTTTTCACCCCAAAATCTACAACTGCTGAGTTACTCAGCTAAACCTCCAGACTCCCTATCAACCGTAACAAATACTCAATGCACTTTTGTCTGTCATAAAAAGGATTCTGGAAGATGTTTTAGCTAGGATGGGTTAGGTTATGCTACAGTAACAAGTGGCCCCCAAAATGACTGGTGTCCATATATATAAAACCTTATGTGTGATTTTTATTCAAACCAGATGCCCACCACAGGTGAGCTGAGGTTTCTGCTGTACGTCTGGACTCCAGCACCCAAACTGATAAAATGACCACCAATTTAAATGCTGCTGCTTTCTGTGTTTTGGCAAAAGGAAAGAGACACTCAGGAAGTCTCATATTGTCCAATAAATTCTCATTTACTTCTACTCAAATGTCTCACCCAGCCACAAGGGGCCAGCATGTACATCAGGGATCTGTCTATGATCTAGACATTTAAAGTGGGTGTCACATTGTAGTACAGGGGCAGTTAAATGTCGCATTTGGTATCGTGGAACTTTACTCATACAATTATTGAGGCTAAGAGCTTTTTCAAAAACCTGCTGACAGGTAAAAATATATAATTCATACAAAACATAATTTGGATATTGTTAAATATCCTCATTATCCCTTTCTTAAGGATCCCTTTCACCATCAAGAGAAATGCCTGATTAGCCCTGTCCATATGAATTGCCTTGAGTTCTTTATTCATAACGAAATCCTGCTCCAATACTATCATAACTCAGACTTGTAAATTGTCCTTCAGATCTAAGAACAACATAGTAGTTGTATTAGATATGACCGTAACTCTGCCCCTGAAATACCAGGGAAGGTGGCTTTTGTTAGTCAGGGACCAGCATCTACTTTCTATAAGTGTATGCAGTGGCCATTAGGTGCACACCCTGTGTCCATCCTATTCCAAGTGATGTGGGCCCTAACCCAACCACTGTGAGCCTGTTTCATTCTCAAGCAATTGGTTGAGAGGCAGACATGCGAGTTGGCCCTGGCTATTAAGACTTGGGTCGACTGTTCTAGATAGCATCTACAAAAGGCCTCTTCATTGGTAAGAAATGGGGCCACTCCCCTGTTCTGAGGATGTGGTACCTGCATGGGATGCCTGTGACTATCGCAGGGGAGAACAGTGCAGGGAGACCTGACACAAAACACAACCAGAACCTCTAGACTCACTAGTTTTTGTGAAAGTACATCATTGCCTTATTCTTGAAAACTATCTGAGTAGGGCTTTCAGTCCTTGTTGGCCAAAGGTTTCCTAACTGACATCACAAAGGGGAACTGCAAGGCTCTACCCATTTCCCTGAATGCATACCATTTCCATGGGGTACATCTGGAACCCCCAAGCGATGTGCTCCAGAAGTTCTGATACAGGTGCCACTTTTATCAGCCGGGATGCACAAAGGACAGTAATTACAGATGGTCAGTCAGTTTACTCCAAGCAGTGCTTGGTGGTATATGCTGTGCCATTTGGCCCATCCTCACCCAGGTGATCACAGGCCAGTGTTCACTATCTGTTATGTTAACTATTGCTCATGCCCTGGATTCATAGAAAACCCACTAGGACTTTGCCACCTAATTGCTTTGGATGGATCTAACATTGTCACTTCAGTGATTACAATTCCTGGTATCCAGGTGGATGAGGCTGGAGGTTTAGCTCAAGAAGGAAGAGAGGAAGGGATAGATGTGGGACCTTTTTCCCGCTCTGAAGTCTCAGGAGGTATTTACAAAGTGCAGACTTCAATATACTTAGTTTACTTGACATGAATCACTTTCTCTTTTCTGATGACATGGGTCATAGCTTCCTTGGCTGCCTCTTTGGTCTTAGAACAAGATTCATGATCCATGGCATTGATACTTTGGAACAAATACTTCTTTGCTTGGGGCGGGGGAGCTGTCCTCTGTTCTGTAACAGTATAGCAGCACCCTTGTCCTCCTTCCACTAGATACCAGTAGCAGCACCAGTTTTGAAAACCAAGAATGTTTCTCTATATTACCAGACATCCCCTTGGGACAGAATCTATCTTAGATTACTCTCAGATTATACCCCCCCCCAGTTTCCCTACTGCTATAGTTTGGATCTTAAATGTCCTACAAAGCCTTGTTTTTTGAAAGCTTGTTCCCAGAGTTAGGAGGTGGCAGCAACTTTAAGTGGTGGGTCCTAGGGGGATGTGGTGGATTGACAACTGGTCAGCTTGCAGCTCCCAGCTGAACTGAACCAGCGTGGTGCTGGGTGTGGGAGGCCACCTAGGGAATGTTGCTGCAGCATAAGCTGCAGAACTGGAGAAGAAGAGAAGCATTTGGAAAGCTGCTAGGGAGCTGCTGGTCCTCTTGGGCTATTTTGCTGGAGGACCTTGTCATGCTGGCTTTCCTAATCAACCTGGCTGTTCTCAGTGAAGGAGCTTGAGACCTTGTTGTCACTGAGAATGGCTATGGTTCACTTTGGAGGAGCTCTGGTCCTCATTTTGAGCATCGCTTCCTGGCTGTGGAGGGGAATACAGTGCACTGTTCAGTTTCCTGGAGAAGCCTGTCACACTGACTTTCATGATGGGAGTTCAGCTGTTCCCATTGGAGGAGCTCAGAACCTCCTTGTTACTGAGGATGGCTGTGGTACTTTTCGGGGGAGCTCTGGTCTTTACTTTGAGTACCACTTCCAGGATCCAGTTCAGATCCCATAGCCTGCTAGTGCAGATCCTTCATCTCATTGGTACAAACTTTCTAGCTTTCACCACTGATCTTTGGGCCTTCCTGGCGCAGATCTGTGTAAAAGGCCTGCATGAGACATTATCATGGGCTCTTGGCCTCCAGTTGGACTCCACTGGGGGACATTGTTATGGGCTGTAGGTCTTCAGCTGGGTTTATGCAGGACATTGCCATGAGATCCAGCCCCTTGGCTGGATTCTTTGGTTTAAGTGTGTGGACAGATTTCCTGCACTCTCTCGTGTATGACTCTTTGGGTGACTACTATAAAATAATGTTATAAACTCTACATCCTGTATTACATTGCATTGTTCCCTTTGTAAATCCCTGGCTCAAACGGAGGGCACCTTCTAGTCACTGGGGGCATTCTCGTGAAAGTAGGAGTAGGACCCCTTCCTTTTCCTCTCCTCCCTTTTACATCCTGTTTAGGAGCTGAGCCACTCTGTTCTGCCACGTGATCCCCATCATGATACACTTCCTTACCACAGGCCCCAGAGCAACATAGCCAACCAGCCTGCCTCTTCACAAGCTGATTATATAAAGTATGTTGTTAGAGTAATGGAAGACTGACAAACACATCTATCTTTAAGAAATTCTCAACTATGGTTAGGGGGTGAAGGATGAGGCTGAAAACAGGGAGAGGAGGAAGTTGGGACTTCCTCTGGAGAGTAAATAGATTTTGTTTTGGCTTTACTGAGCCATGGGGTGCCCAGGCATCAGGTTAAACATTATTCTGACTCTGCATGTGAGGGTGTTTCTGGATGAGATTAAAGCCTGAATCAGAGGTAAAGTAGCTTGCTCCCTGCTTCCCTGCCTGGATGGGTCCTCAGTCAATCCACTGAAGGCTGGACTGGAACAGAAAAGTGAAGTAAAGAGATTTGCCTGTTGAGTTCTTGAGCTTGTCCTAATTTTTACCTAGACTTAGACTGAAATTTATGTAATCAGCTCTCCTGCTTCTCTGACTGAGACTGGAACCATACCACGGGGTCTCCACCTGGTTGACTGCTGGTCTTGGAACTTCTGGGACTCTATAACCACAGTAAGCTAATTCCTTATGATAAATCGTGTGTGTGTGTGTGTGTGTGTGTGTGTGTGTGTGTGTGTGTGTCTATGGTCTATAGTTATGTTTCTCTGGAGAACTCAGACTAAGCCAAGCATGTTTTAGCAAAACAAGTGAATAAAGAAGCAATCTGTACCCTATTCAAGCTTTTTCTCCCATACTTATTTACACTTTTGCAATAAGAGAGATGAGGCTATGTTGTTAATTAACTTTTTCCCACATCACTGAGACGGGATCATGTGATTTGGAAAGTTTCAGTGGAGTGAGTAGGGCATGTGGACACAAAACTTTAAGGAATTTGAATAGTCTTTATATTGGGAATGACTTGGTAACTTCTGGATTTTATTTTAGAGGCACTTTTTATATCTTTGTATCACATTTCTATGTGACCAGAACAGCCTGCAAAAAGTTGCCTGTGCTGAAAAATAAAAGCAATATATTTACAGGGAAATTGTGGAGATTTCTCCCGGAGCACAATCTTTATTTGTGGGCTCAGGGAAGTTGGCATTACATTTAGGAAGACTCATAAAACCTGGTATAGTTTTGCAAGATGGCTCCAGGAGAAATCCCTCTTGCGGAAGGGGGGTGGATCTGGTGGACAGGAGATGACTGTTTCTGCTCCAGGCAGTCTCAGTTTTATGGAGGTTCTGCTGGAATCCAAGATGACCTCAGGTTTAGAACAATGCCTGGGGACTTCCGAGTGCTCATTGGAGTTAACCGTCCCTGCACATCGCCTATCTTGGCCTCTTAAAGGGGGTTCAATGAGATATGTAAATTCAGAGCTAAACAAACTCCCCAAAGGGGGATTTGACCCCAAGTTTGAAGGCAATAAATGAGACACACCTTAAAATAAAGGTCAAGTTTTGTTTCCGCCTTAGTTACCTGTTGGGCAGCTGTAGACCCAAATAAAATCACATTTTTTAAGCAAAAACTACTTTTAAACCCTCAACTGCCTCATGAAAACACACACACACACACACACACACACACACACACACACAAATTATACTTTTAATGAGTAACAGTTTAAGGACCCAGGAGTTTGTTCTCTGTCCCTATGGTGGTCTTTCTGTCATAAACAGCTATTACTCAGAGCTTCCCACAACCCCTTCCTCAGGTTTGAATATTTGCTAAAATATCTAACACAGTTCAAGAAAACAGAGAAATAGTTTATTATAAAAAGCTATAGTTTATTATAAAAAGCTACAACTTAGAATGGTCAAATAAGACAAATGCTTAGGGCAAAGCATGAGGAAGCGGCACAGAGCCCTTGTGCTTTTTTTGGACCCACCACCTCCCATGCCTCCTGTGCCCACCAATCTGGTAGCTCTCTGAGTGAGCCCTGTCTTTCAGGTTTCCATGGGAGCTTCATTTGGTAGGCATGAATGGTTATATCACTAGCCATTCGCATTTAAGTCAGTCTCTAGACCTTCCTCTCATCCCTGGCTGTGCGTGCATGCATGCGTGCGTGCGTGTGTGTGTGTGTGTGTGTGTGTGTGTGTGTGTGTTTGTTGCTGGGGGTGCTGAAAAACTCCAACCCACTAACCACGTGGTCAGTTCTCCACTCCAGCCCCTCCTTTCTGAGGGGTTGCCCCAAAGTCACCCCATTAACATAAAGTCAGGTGTGTTTGAAAGGTACGTATTTGTAATAACAGAAGATACTCCTTCGACTTTGAGGACTTTATCCCTTAGGCCATCACTAGGGCCTTAGGAGTTCTATTGCAGGAACAGGGACGAAGAATATGTATATACTTCACATTGTAAATCACAATATCACACCTCTACGGTGTGCTGCATTCCTGAATTTTTAGTCTAAGGATTCTGCTGAGTTGCTCAATTGTTTTGGCCTCATGTAGACACAGCCAGAGGCTATGATGTGGAATAAGATATTTTAAAAACCATTATGGTTTAAGTGTAGGGTGTGTGCGTGTGCCTGTGCATGTGTCTGTGTTTCCGTGTTTGCATTACCCACTCCCCTAACCACCCAGCCTTTTCCATCTCTCTGTTTGCTAAGTTCCCAGCCTCCCCATGGTGATGGCTACACACAGCATTACTTCCATGCTGTTTCTATTAAAAATCTTTACTGTGAATTAGGGGTGTATCTCGGTGCTAGTTGTTGTGGCTCGCATGCGCCACATGGTTAAAACTCTCATGGGCGCAGACCCCAGGGTTTTTAGGAGTTGACTGGATCGTGGGGCCAACATACTCCTCAGTGGATTCACCTACTCATGGGTTAAAAGCTGCTTGTGCTGTTACGTGGTGGGACCTGGTTAGAAGCAGTTATGACCTGGAGAGTGTATCTCCACTCCGAGTTCCGCCCTCCCTCTCTGCTTCTGGCTGCCCCGACCTGGGCGGAGCTCCCCGTGGCAGGCCTTTGCCCCAGCCATTCCTGCCTCTAGGAGCCAGCCAGCCGTGGACTGAGCCCGTGAGTCAAATGAGCCTCCCCTTCTTTGAGCTGTGAGTGTCAGGTATTATGTTCCAGGACCGAAAAAGGGAGTAAGAGAGACACCCAGAGCGCTGTGCCCAGCACCACAAAAACAATAGGAAACAAAACAAACTTTAGTTTTCCATTGAGTACCTCGGATTTCTGCCCTTGTCTTTCTGGGGAAAGTATTTGCAGCTCGAGGCCTCAAACAGTGCCCGCGCTCGGATCTTTTTATGGAATGGAGCCCACACACTTCCTCTCTGCAGACCCCAAAGACTCTGGGCTCTTCTCGCAAGAGCTGTGGCTGTCCACTGTGCCCTTGCCTCCTCCCCATATGTATAGACAGTCTCTGATTGCAACGATTGCCAGCTTTACAATGGTGTGAAGATGACAGGCATTCAGTGGTGGAAACTGTACTTCACATTTTGAAATTCGCTCTTCACCCTGAACTATGGATAGGCGGTACAATCATGATACTGGGTAGCTAGAGCAAACTGCAGCTCCCAGTGGGCCGCAAGATCAAAGGCAGGAATACCCAGCACCCTACAGTGTACTGTGTTGCCAAGCTAGTATGTTCTGAAGGTACTTAATGCATTTTCAATTCACATTTTCAATTTATAATGGGTTTGTCAGGAGGTAATTCCACTGCAATTTGAGAGGCATCTTGCAGTAGTTTTCTACGGCTGTTGTAACAAACTACCAAAACAGGGAAGCTTAAAACAACAGAGATTTTTTCTTCTAGTATTGACAACCAGAAATCCAGAACTAGCATCATGGAGCCCAAACCAAAGTGTCCATAGGGGTGAGCTCCCTCCAGAGGCTCCTGAGGGAGACCCTTTCCTTGCTTATTCCAGCTTCTGTGAGCCCAGGTAATCCTTGGCTTGCAAAACCATTTCAATCCACCTCTGATTCGTCACATTGCCACCTCCTTTGTGTGTGTATATGTATTGGTTTTCCCTCTGACCCTCACTCAGGGCCCTCACAGAGAACCCAGTACCATCTAGAGTTTCAAATTCCTTAACAAATCACATTTAGCACATAACACAGCACACACAGGGGATAGGGATAAGAGCCTTATATTTGGGGGCGTCATTTTCAGTCTGCTGTAGACAGTTCAATTGAAGGAGCAGGTACAGTTGGCTGCATTTCTTGTGGCCAACATTATCTTTCTGGCCATAGCTGATAAGATCAAGAGAAGACTCCAGATGCAGGAGAAGCAGCCTCAGGCTGAACAGAGCCAAACAGATAAGTGTATCAGGGGTCCAATTTCAAATGGCTGAGAGAGTCCATTAGAAGTTAAGAGCCACATACTAACAGAACTACGTAAGGCCAGGAGGGAGCAGTTAGAAGCCTTGTAGTTACCTAAGTATGGGTAAAGTCAGAAGGTGGCCCAGCAAACCAGATCTACATGTGTGAGAGCTAAAAGTAAGGGAAAGCAACATCGCAGGCAGGGGCCGAAAGGAGCCGAAAGGAGGAAATGACCGAGAGGGTCACACAGGAAGGCCCTTCCGCACCCAGGGAGGGGAAAACCATCTCTATGGTTCTAGGTTTTTCTGGTTCTAGCTCCCTTCTGGGAACTTTATACTGGAAATTCATGAAATTAGCTCTTGCGTTTTAAAGAAAAAAAACCATCATATTTAAAACAGTTTAAGTTAACTATTGTTCTTTGCAGTCTAAGGTATCACCCAAACACTCCACTTCAACTTGGATGCAGCCTCGAGGAAGGCCCTCATTCCACTGAGGGTAAACTGAGCTTCCAGCCCTCTTAACTTCTTTGCGCTTCCTGCCCTGAAATATCCCCAGTGGCACCAAGTCTCACAGTGATCTTATAGGATACATTAATGAAGAGAGAGACCCCGTCTTCCCCACCTAGATCTGACTAGTGGCACCTGAAATTTAAGCCCCTCACCTGCTCACATTTTGCCGAATAATCACTGCTATCACTCCCTTCCACCAGCACTCATCTCCACCTCTCAGATAATTGCAACCCGGTATTTATCTTTCTTTTTCTCTTTACATCCCCCGGCATAATCCTCATTGACAACCACATCCATTTTTAATGAACTGGTGGCTGCCTTTGATCTCTCAGCTCGCAGCCTCCCGGCCTTCTTTGATTTCCAGCTCCCTTCCCTGCCTGCCACCCACAGGCAGGGCTGCATCTTAGTGCCCCAACTTTTTTTTTTTTTTTTTTTTTTTGCGGTACTGGGGATCGAACTCAGGACCCTGCGCTTGCTAGGCAAGCGCTTATTCCACTGAGCTATATCCCCAGCCCCAGGGCTGCATCTTAGACCTGGCTCTCGCCTCCACCCCGGCATGGAGGAGGTGTTGGACTGGACACAAATTTCCCTCACCTCAAATATCTTCTGCTGCTCTCTCCTTTCCTCTTTTTTCACGGACACCTGTGCCTCAACACACCTTAGATGTTAGTACACTAGGGCTGCTATAACGAACCATCAAACACTGTATGGCTTAAAACAATGGCGTTTGTTCTCTCACAGTTCTGTAGGCTGCAAGTTTGAAATCAAGGTATAAGCAGGACCGTGCTCATTCTGCTGGCCCCGGGGTTTCCTTGGTTGGTGGTGACAACTCTTCAATCCCTTCCACTGCCTTCACATGACCTCCTCTGCACCTTTTTCCTTGGTATTAGAAGGACACTTGGATTTCAAGTCCATCCTAATCTAGAATCTCTTTTTTTGTTTGGTTTCTGGTTGTTTGTTGTTGTTATATATGGTCTTGCTGTATAGCCCAGGCTGGCCTTGTACTTGTGGTGACCTTCCTGCCTCATCCACCTGAGTGCTGGGATTACAGGTGTGTGCTACCACACCTGCCATAAGATGGTCTCATTTTAAAATCTTTTGCTAAATTACAGTTGCAAAGATCCTTTCTCCAAATAAGGTCATGTTCAGTTGCCCTGGATGGTCATATCTTTTTGTAACCCCGTCAGATCACTGCACCTCTCTATTTTCAAATTGAAAAGGCACACTACCCTGTCGGATATAGAATTGGGTTTACTGAATAGACAGCAAAGGGAAAGAGGGTACAGTGTGGAGGTGTGAGGAAGTAACTCCAGCCTGAGGAACACTGACCAATGAGAAACGAGGATGAAACTGACTAGACAAACCCCTCCCATCCACTTCCCTGGACCTTCTCCAGCACTCCCAGCAGAGGCCGTTCAGCCAGGGAACAAGCCTGCCTGACGCACGGCAATGTTTTCTCCCAGCACTTCATGAAGTGAACACCTACAAGACAAAATACCTTACACCTTTGCTGCCTATGCGCTCTTCTGTGGGCTTGTGCTTCTCAAGTAAATGGTTGACTCTCTTCCTTGTCTAGGCTTTGTCTGCTGGAGGAATTGAGCTGCCACTCACACCCCCTGGTCCAGGTTGCTTGGTTTATTGCATAGACCACAGCTGACTGCAAGAGAAATCTGCAGGCTGTCTAGTGTCCTGCAGGTATCTGGGGATAGCAGCTGCATCCCACAGGGGCCTTCCAGAACCGGAGTGAATAAATGGGAAAACCAGAATTGCCATTGGCAGCTGTATGGAAGAAGGCAGGAGGTGAAGTACAGAGAAGCTGAGAGCCTGCTGGAGGGCAGCAGCACTGGGGTAACGCGCCAAGGCAGAGGGAGCCCCAGATGCTCACAGCTAGAGGCTGATAGGGAGGTAGGACAGCAGTTCTTTATGAGGTCTGACGGGGCAACTGCGGTTAGATCTTGAGAAGTACTGGGGTAGTTGCAGAGGCGCAGGACTGGCTTCCTCTTCTTTTCCTGCCCCCTGAGTTCTAACAATAAACCCGTAGCATCTGAGGCCTTGAGGTCTTCCTGATTATTTTGCAGCCTAACAGAGCTTCCACACAGCCTCCTTGGCGCCGAGCCTCCCTGGGGTTTTGACCAGACTCACTCTGGGCTTCGTCAGACGTTTGTTCAGAACACCATGGTCCTACCCCCCAAAGAGCCACTTTCATGTTACCTGGGTGACCACCTTATGCCACCAACAGTGTCCCCCTAGGCATGCATATCTTCTCAGTCTTCTTCAGTGTCACTCACTAGTCACAGCCCCAGGTACCTTCTTTGCTCTACTTTCTTCTTTAATAAACTATATATGATTTACAATAACTGTATGACGCAGCAGCACTGAGCACATTCGCCATGCTGTACAGCCATCACCACCATCCTCAATACTTTTCCAGGGTTTAAGACTGGAAATTTGTGTTTACTAAATAACAACTTCCCATCCCTGCCTTGCCCAGACTGATGGCAACCTCCTTCTACTCCCTCTCTGTGAACTCACCTATGCTAGATGCTTCAGAAAGGGAGGGTGTGCGCCCTTTGTGCCTTGGGCCCAGCTTACTGCACTTGGTATGATGTTCTCGAGGTTTATTGGTATTTCTATTTGGCTTTGTTCATTTTCTCTTTCTTTCTCTTTAATGGCATTCACATTTTATTCATACATTTTTTTTCCTGCTTTCTTTTAGTTTTTGTCTGATTAAGCAGATATAAGAGTGTCATTGTAAAGTCTTTGTCAAATACATTTGATTTCTGTGATTTCTCATAGTCAGTTTCTCATAGTCAGTTTACTTTGTTCCTTTGAGGGAACCATATTTTCCCATCTCCTTGTAGGCTTTGTGACTTTCAAAATGAAAAGTGGATGTTTATTCTCATGTTGTAATTCTGGAGATCATATTCCCTGCCTTTCTCCACATTTTCTTGTAGTGTTTGTTTGCTTGTTTGTTTTAACTTTGTTCACTTTCTTTAATTGTCGGAAGCTGTAATTGTTTATTTCCCAAGTCATGTTTGCAAAGATTATTAACTTAGAGACACTGAAGTTTCTGTTCCTTTTGCTTATGTTTGGCTAATGTTTTGATAGGGATTTCCTTGAATACCAGAAAATAAAACAAACAAACAAAACACACACGCACACCAAACACAAAGGTGACAAAAGGAGACAGAAAAGCACCCACACTCAGTCTTTGCATACTGACTCAATTCCAGTGTGCTCCTTCTGCGTGCAGCTAGATGCACATTAAAACTAGGGATTAGCCTCAGAAGAAACCTTAAACTATTTTTGTCCTTTGTCAAGGATACAGTTAGATCCATATGCATGGGTCTGAGTTCTCCCACGTACCTGGCAGTTTTTGACTGCCCTAATTTGTTAAGAATTTCACATCCCAGGCAGCCCTTGACCCATAATCTCTCCTCCAGGCATCTGTGGGTTGTTAGTTCACTGTCTTAGTTATTTTTCTCATCTCCGGGACACAATACCTAACACCTGCAATTTAGAGGATGAGAGATTTATTTTGGATCAGTTTGTAGAAGTTTCAGTTCATAGTTGGCTGGCTCCAAAGCACAGTAGTGCAGCACAGGGGTGTGCCAGAGTAGAGTTATTCATGGCATCTCATCCAAGAAGCAGACAGTGATGGAAGGGAGGAGCTGGGCAGGGGAGGGAGATGAGCCTTTCCAGGCCACACCCCACTGACTCACCTCCTCTGACCTATTACACCTCAACAGCAAGTCAGCAGTAAACTCACGAATGGACCAATCCAAGATGACATGAACATTTCAATGTTTCTGTGGAGGAATGAGAGAATGCTGCATGCCTAGTCTACCCTTCTGTCTAGGTTTGCCACTCCTTTGAGTGAGGAGGACAGGTGACATTTTCTATGTCCTATGTGACTGTAAGCAGAAGGAATATTGGCATGGATGAGATAGACACAATCCTTGTCCTCACAGCTTCTCTCTTAGTGGGAGAGACCAGTTAAAAGGAACAAAGATAATTGCAAGTTCTGATGAATGTTCGGAAAGGTGGGAGCTAATATAATGCTGGACTGATGGGGTTGCCACTTTTCTGAGGTGCCAGGGGAAGCCCCTCTGGACTAGTAATGTGTGAGGCCAGTGGATGGAAGGTCTAAACAATGTAGAATGAAGATGAAGGGTGCCAGGCAAACGTGCTTGCACAACTGAAAGACCATCATTGAAATGCAGGGCTGTGCGCAGAGGAGCGTTTGAGGTGAAGATCTGGATAGTGTTAGCAGGCCACTTAACATTCAATGGGAAGTCATATGTTAAGCAAGAGAGTAACACTATCTGAGGGGTCTTTTAACATTACCTGTTGCTGAGTGGAGACCTAATTGCAGGATTAAAATTACAGAGACAAGAAGGCCGGTAGGAGGGTCCTTGTAATAGTCCAAGAGAGATGCTATGGTGATCTGGACTAAGACAGTGGCAGCAGAGATTTCTCTCTGGAACTATGTAGAGAATTTGAGATGTGGCTCAGACATAAAAGCACTGGGCTGGAGATATAAATTGGGGAGTCAGCAAACTACAGGTGATATTCACATCCACAACAATGGATGAGACACCGAGGAGGGTGTGTAAAAAGAAGAAGGGGACCTCACCCTAACCTACAGAGGCTAAGTGGAGGGGGAGAAGCCACAGAGAACTGCCAAACATAAGTCAGCCCCTAAAATCTATCTAGATCCGTCCTCCTGAGGCTAGATGCACTAAGACAAACTTTCCCCAAATTGCTCAGTGGGGTCTAATTGCTTGGATCATTACATAGATAGTATCTGTGTTTGTAGGCAGCAGTCACTGGAGCCAAAGGCAGATGGAAGGTCATGAAAAGCTACTTGAAAAGGTCGGTAAATCCTTTTTGGATGGAGTAAACAGATCCCCAAGGCCTCTTCCAGATGTGTGCTTTTCTATGCTAACCTACTGTGCAGGGATTATTCAACTTTCTTCACTTGCCTCCTGAAATAAGAATTTGCTTCTGAGCTTCCAAAAAGAGAAGGGAGGACAGGTGGAGGGGGAGAGATTCCTTGTACAGTTCCCTCAATTCCCACCTAAATTCCTTTATGTGCATGTATTGAATTAGAATGTTTGTTCCCTTTTATAATGAATACTCACTCACCTCACACTTAATGAGATTGAGATTATTCTGTGGATCATGAGTTGAAAGCACAGATTCTTTTTCTTTTGTCTTCAGTTGTGTCTCTGTTGCTAGCCCAGTGTCCAGCCCAAGGATTAGCTTGATAAAGTCAGAATGAATGAATGAATACATGAAGGCTTTGAGCCAGTTGAGGATTTAGAAACTCATTCACTTCAGAACCTCGGGGATCTGAAATAGGTCACCAACTGATATTACCCATGAGTATTTCAACAGGCATTGAATTGTTACTCTAATGCAATAAGCTGAGGTGCTTAACTGCTTTAATTACTTGGAGTAACAACTTGTTGGCCACTTACTGTAGGTCTAGGACTGTGCCCGGCAGTAGGGGCAGGAGTGGAAGAGGGTTAACAAAGGAAAGGACCAGTTAGTTGCTGGGTGATGAGCTGCTTCATCAGTACAGAGGAAAAGAAGGCAACCTTGCAGAAGAGGATTGGTCATTAAGCATGGACTGCGCGGCACCCTACGGGAAGACTCTTGGGTCCAGAGGATCCTGTGTGGTGGCACAGAGGCCCTGCTATAGTATCGATGGTCCTCAGCAGCTCACATGCCTCCACTGAAAAGGAGTGCAGAGGCTGCGCACAGGTGTCTCCTCTGCTGCACCGTGGTCATTCCTCTTTGTCACCGGGAACTATCCTGAAGAAGGAAACAGTGCACGGGGCCGTGGTTCGGGAATAGAATTCCGAAGGCCTTGTTTCCAGGGCACACTTGTATTTGTCTCCATCATTAACGGCTCTGTGACTGTTTTCAAATTTGTAACACTAAAAAAGAGCTCACATTTAAAATGCAGTCAATTTTATTTAAAACTATAGTTTGCAAGGTTTTCCTGAATAATCAGAAAGTCTGACAACACTGAGCAGCCCAGACCTCCAGGGCATGTGGGCTGCATTCCTGTTCACCTTAGACCTCACAAATTGGATTCTTACCTGGCCTGGTCCTGTCTACAGACAAAGTTTCAGAGCAGGAATTGGGAGCAGGAGGAGTTCAAAGATTACTTGCAGCCCTGGGGGAGTATCCGAGGGAGTAGGAGTGGGGAGCTGTGTTGGGGATTTGAACCTCAGACATCCTGATGCTACCTTCCCCCTGCTTCCTTGGCTGAGTACTGGGGAGTCCTGAACCACAACCCAGACCAGCACCCTGGGGCAGGAGAGTGGTATGCAGGGATTGCTTACCTAGTCATGAAGAGCCGCGTCCATTTGATGCCCAGACAGGCCTGGCTCTGCTTGAAACCCTTTATAAGCCTTATCAACACCACTTGACAGATGGAAACCAAGACACGGTAAGATTAACCATTTTCCAAAGAGCTCCAAAAGGCTAAGTGATAGAACTAGATGTCTCACTCCGGTGAATTCATGGGTGAGAACCAAAGGAGTCTACCACCAAAAAGCCCTGAAGCCTTTGAGTGGGAAGGTGGCAGGCAATAAGAGGGGTAGGTGAGCCAGAGGGATCTGGATGGGCAGAGAAGAGCCTGGGGCCTCCACACTAGTTGAACTGATGACAATGGCTGGGAAAGCAATTTCCAGCAAAGCACTTTTACTGTTAACCTCCTCATGGCAAGTTTTTAAGGAGACCAAGTAAGAGCAGCTCTGGATTTTGAAAGTCAGCCTCTTTTCTTGGTAGACTCACATTTATGCTTTGTGTTCACCAGATAGAAATGGATTTAAAAGTCCGATCATAGCCTCTTGAAGTTTAAGCGCTGGGCTGAGTGCAGTGAGACAAAGCCTGCCATTCAGCACCATAACCAGCTCTTGTGGACGGCTCATGAAAGTCAGCACTATTATTTTTATACTGACACACTTACCTCACATAAAACACCAGGCTTCCCTGTGTCGGGTGGGTTTCCCAAAAGCTCCAAGTTAAGGAATTCAGAAAGTGCTAATGGAAGTCAACGGGAGAGTCAGATTCCTAGTAAGACCACCACCCTCTCCATAATGCACTTAGCAAAGTGAGGGAGATGGGCCCAGCATTTATGACGGCAGGAAACTCACTTATCTATTACTTCAGCCTGTTTGGTGACTGCTGGGAATTGAAAATGAGGCATAGGTTACAAAGGTGATTTCCAGAGGGAGAAAGAGTGGAAAATGGGAAAGAATGGTTGCAGATGAAAGAGGAGAACACATCCAGGGTGAGTGATATTAGTGGTAGAAATAAAAGGACAGTGACATAGAATGGGGAAACCTCTGGATTCTGCAGTCTTTGGATGAGAAAGGAGCAAGCAAGAGTAGGCATTTGCAGTTATTAAAATCAGTCAGAGAGCCTGGCAGCGGCACACAGATACTGTAACAGTGTAAGGGAGCAAATACGTGAGAAAAATTGGGGGTGAACAAGTCTCAAAACTCACAAGGCATCTCAAGTTATACCTGAAATGATTCGACTTGAGAAACATCACTCTATGACTTAAGGTAGTTTGTGGCTCTTGGTAAACAAAACATAATGACAAACAACTCCTTGCTGCTCCAAGAAGAACATGACTTAAGTATACAATACATGCACACAGACCTTGGGGAGATAAGTTATAAGAATCACTTGTGCCTCCAGCTGCCTCCAAGGATTTTCTCTTCGATTAAAACACCAAGATTCCTTTTTAGCCAATAAGTAAATAGAATCTGGTTCAAAGACACGCCAACTGCCACCTGCTACTTCAAAAGCTCTTTCAATTCCCTGAGTAACTTACCGGAGGGCATTTGAGCTCCTGGGTGTGGTTCTCTCACTTTCTAATCGTGTTTTTCTGTGTGAAGGAAGAGCCTGTCTCTGAAGGCGGGTTCTCAGCACAGAGCCATCCACATTGGTATTATCCTTTAGGTGAGAGAAATGAGAAAAAGGGTCTAACCTCAATGTCTGAAAAAATATCGATAGGTCAAATTTTTATTGAGAGGAAGTTTTGATTTGGGCTCAGTGCTTAACAATGCTTACTTGTGCTTAATGTTAAAATGACTGAAAATTCTCCATGCATGGTATTGCAACTGAGTCAGACAGCCCAGGGCTGCAATTACACACTTTCAACCCATTAGTATGTGGCTATCAGAAGAACCAATGTGAGTGGGATGTGGAGAAAGCAGAAGCCCTGTACACTGTCAGTGACTGGAAAGTAGCGTAGCTGCTTTGGAAATGAGCAGGCAGTTCCTTACAAAAATTCAAAATAGAATTACTGTATAATTCAGCAATTACATTACTGATTATTAAAACCTACAAAATGAAATCAGAATTTTAGTGAGTTAATCGTATCCATAATCATGACAGTATTCTTCATAATAAATTAAATATGGAGCAATCCAAGTTCTTATCAATGGATTAGTGAATAAAAATTATGCATGATTTAGGGGTTGAGGATGTAGGGTGGCGGTAGAACACGGACTTAGCATGCACAAGATCCTGGATTAAATCCCTAGCTCCAAAACAAACAAAAAAGTAACATAACATACAGTCTTTTAATGAAAGGACATATGTTCTGACATATGCTACAAGAAGAATGAACCTTAAGGATTATGCTGTGTGAAGTAAATTACTCAAAAGAAGGCAAAAGCTACATGATTCTACTTCTATGAGGTACCTGAATATGTCAAATTTATAGGGACAGAAAGGAGAGCAGTAGTGTCCATGGGATGCAGGAGGGAAATGGAGAGTTACTATTTAATGGATAGAGAGTTACGGGCTGCTTTTCTAACAAGTTCCCAGATGATGCTAATGCTACTGGTTTAAGGGCCCATTTTGAGAACCATTACTCTGAGAGGTCCATAAAGTGTATCTATATTTTTCCTTCAAAGGCAATGGAAATTTTCTGGGATTTTCATAAACAATCCATAGTAGCTTTATTTAAATAGCCATATTTTCAACGAAGTATAATTCTATTACCTTTTAACTTGTACAGCACATTGAGCATATTACTAGGTACCTTATATGAGTTTTAATTTAATCCTTTCACATGAATGTATTTAGTTCATATATGTGGAGATGTTGTGCTTTTCAGGGAACAAGGAGCAACAAGCCTGATGCATCTCTTATGAGAGAGAAAAATGATACAGCGAGTGAACAGACAAACCAAAATATTTATAAATTGTGCAAAATACCAAGAAGCAAAAAGGTGGAGTTGAGCTAGAGAAGGCCTACTTCTGATCAAATGACCAGAAAGGGACTTTTTGAAGGATGTTTAAATTGAAAACTAAAGATTAAGAAGGAACCAGCCATACAAGACTGATGGAGAGACCAATCGCAAAGAGAAGAATCAACACGTGCAAAGATCTAGTGATTTGGGACAAAACTCTGGGACAGACAGTGAGCAATAAAAAACCAGTGTCACTGGATAGCAGTGATCAACTGGAGGAAGGCAAAACAAGCTGAGCTGCTAGGTTGGTAGGAACTCGCCATGAAAGGGTTTGTAAGCCACGGTGACTGCTGAGAATATTACTTGAAGGCCATGGGGAAGGTACTGGTGTCTTATAAGGAACAAAGAGAATATGGGGCAAGTTTGGAAAGCTCCTGGTACATGTCATGGCAGAAGAGATTGGAGATGGGGCACAGCAGGAAGGAGAGAGACCGCTTGGGAGGCTGCTGCACAGACTATGTGTGGGATGAGTGACGCCTGGATTATGAAGGGAATGGTCAAGCTTCCAGCGTGAGCTATGCCTGATGGGAATGGTAAGATTGCCAGCATGTTGAATATGGAGAATGAAGGAAAAGAAGGGACCAGTGATTTTCCCCAGTTGCTTGTTTGACTTGGTAAGATAGACAGAAGGGAAGCAACAGTGGGGTGAAATCAAATTCCTGCCCTACATAGACAAAGGCTGATATTCTCATGAGATCCCTAAGTAGAACCGCTAACAATTCAGAGGCATGGGTAAATCCAAGCCTCAGAAAATAGATAAGGGCTGGAATTGTACATTCGAATATGGAAAGTATTTAAAGCCAGTGGCTGAGGCAGAATCCCTTAGGACAGTGCTTTCCCACCTTGATCCTTTTAGCATTTGGGGCCAGGCGGTCCTGGGCTGTGGGAAGCTGGCTGCCTTTGAGTTTGCAGCATTTCTCGTCTCCACCCACCATCAAACGCCAGTAGCAGCTCTGCCAGTGTGACAGCCAAAAGTGTCTCCAGGTACTGTTACATGAGGACGCGTGAAGACAAAGTCTCCCCTGACTGAGAACCACTGAACAAGGAAAATGTTTGGAGGAAGAAGACAAAAAGGGCCAAGTGATAGCGTTCAGTGATTTGGTAAAAGAGGGGGAGATAAACAAGGGGGAGCAGAAACGGTGAACAGTGAGGTCTAAGAAAAACGCAACATCTCCAGTAGCAAAGGTGGCAAATGGAAAGGAGAACAGAGTGCTCAGCTGACTGTTGCTGCTGCAAACTTACGTGAGACATGGACAGAAAAACGTTTCCTGGCTTCCTAGGAAATTTAGGACTCTGGGAAAAGGGTGTCTTCTTAGATGAGTTTAACCTGCTCCTCTATCCCAACTTCAGCTCTAGATTCCTTCCAAGAGACGAATACCAGAGCTGGGAGTGTAGCTCAGAGGCAGAACACTTGTCTTGCTTGCACAAGGGCCTGGGTTAAATCCCTCATGCAAGGAGGGGAGAGGAGGAGGGAAGAAGCAACTGCCAAGGGCAAGTATCTAAGTTCTGCTGCCTGAAATTCATAGCCCATTTGGTGGAAAGCACCTTCTGATCTCATCAGATTGCTGGCCCTCTTCACTTTGAGTGTGAACACACCATCCAAAGTTACCGTGCTGATGAGAGCCTGAAGGCAGTGTTCTCCTTCCAAACTTCTTTAGGGGATTGACAGTATTGCTTCTCTGTTGGCTTACAAGGACATAGGCTATTATCCCTGGAATCACTCGCAACTGGCAAATTACAGTCCTACTGCGGCCAGAATCAGTCCCACTGCATGGACATAGGAAAGAAAGCAAACTACGAAGGACAGGCAGCAGCCTAGAGAGAAGGCACACACAGAATCCTCAAAAAAAATCCTTGATAGAATAAAACCACTTCAGAGGACAGTCAAACGTAAACCCAGAATAAGAGCAGCTAATTTAGAACATGTGGGTACAGCACAGGTGGAAGTGTCCCCCTGAGTGGGACCAGTATCAAGAACTACTCAGCTACTCAACAGAACAGCAAAAAATGAGAATTCCAGAGGGAGTATGGTACGTGGAAGCACAGACAGTAACTAAACCAAGAAAAAAACTTACCATGAAAGGAAAATTTGACTCTCTAGACTGAAGAGTTTTGTAAGTGTCTAGATAATGGAGTTGTATAAAAGAAATAAAACAACCGGAACAGCATGTAAGCAAAACGATTGTGAAAATACATCTACACACAAACAACTTTTTAAAAACAATTATGACTGCTTATTTCTATAATAAATTTAAAGATGTGAACTATTTGTGTTATCATTTGCTTCATAAAGAATCACCTCAAAACTTAGAGGCTTCAAATGACAGTTTCTGCTTTTCTCACTATTAAGAAGATGATGCTAACATTCCAAGATCAAGGTGCCTATAAGTGTCCAGTGAGGGCTGCTCTTGGTTTCTCCCAAGACACCTTGTTACTGCATCCCATGGAGATAGGAACACTGCACCCTCACGTAGCAGAAGGGGCAAAGGGGCAAGAAAGGGTGAAACGCTTTGTCAAGCTCTTTCATAAGGACATTAATGCCCCTCATGGCTCAGTCATCTTCTAAGTCATGTTATGCCTCTCAGTATATCACATTGGCCATTAAGCTTCAACATGTGAATTTTGGGGAAGCATTTAGGCCATAAGAGTGACATCACAGAAAAGACAAATCTATGGAGACCTTCAAAAAAGATTAGTGGGGGCTGGGGGTATAGCTCAGTGGCATAAGCACTTGCCTGGCAAGCGCAAGGTCCTGAGTTCAATCCCCGGTACCGGAAAAAAAAAAAAAAAAAGTTCAAAAAAGATTAGTGTTTGCCAGAGGGGAGAGGGGAAGGAGAAGAGAATATTAGGTACAGAGATTTTTAGGCCAGGGAAACTATTCTGTAGATTACAGTGGTGGATGCATTTGCCAAAACACAAAATATACAAAACAAAGGTTGAGCCACATGTAAACTATGGATTTTAGTTAACAGCCTGTCAACACTGACTCATGCTCCAAAGTACAAAGCTTATTAGTTGTGAGCAAGTGAGGAGTAAGAACAATAATACCCTAAGCTCCCAAACATGGAAACACCATGGAATCTGGGTCTCTAAGCTCAGTTAGTCCCAAACGCACGTTTGAGCACTGAAAAGTCTAAGAACTGAACATATTTTTCCCGTAAGAAGTAATGGAAAACCACATAATTGGTTCGGAGGCCCAAAAATGACACTTATAAACTAATTTTTCCAGGTCTTTAACACATTTTGCAGTGATTTCTTCTGTTACCTCTACTGTGGTTCTCATGCTTCTCACTAACTTTCTTTGGAACCACGCTTATGATATTTGATGCAAATAAAGTACAAAAAAAAGAAGCCCAATGATAAGAGTTTTAACACTAACATATGCATGATACGCAGTCTGGGGGAACAACGCTTAGACTGAAGCATCACTCCTTTCCATCCCCAGTGAGACACAATTCATGATTCACTCTCTTCCAGTTCAGGTTTTTTCAAGCTGAATTTTCAGTTCAACCACGAGCAAAGTTACAAACATCAAGCAAGCTTTTTTCAAAGTTTGTTGCACAAGCAGTGGAAAGTTTCAGCTGGGAGCCAGCTGACAACCAAGGTATCACTGTAACATGATCCTTCTGAAAAACAATTGAGATAAAAGAATACTTTCAGTGTATCAAACAAAATACGATAAAATAACAGAAGAAAATGAAAAGCAGACTGCTGACAGAGGCAAGAAAAAAAATGAAAGAGAAGAGCAAACTAAGGAAATAAAAGAGAAGGAAAACAATTGTGTTTGTCCAGAAGCAAGTAGATAGGCTAAGGGAGATCAAACGCATATTCAAAACTGGGAAGTAGCTAAGGTTTAAAATTATTATAGAGGAAACATAAGTATGAAAGACATCTCTTGTGTGCATAATCATTATTCTGAAAAAATACAATATGTAAAATGAAAAAGACCCTAAGATATATTTCTGAAATGGTGAGATAAACCACAAAGATAGATAGGCATATTTTGTTCCAGTTAAAATTGATACAGAAAAGCCAAGATGAAGATGTAGGCTACTGAAGTTATTCATGTTTAAAAGCAGCAAATCACTTGAACCAAAATTTTGGACAAGTACACGTTGCAAACTTCCTCACTTGAAGTCAGCCTTTTCCACTGAGCCAAGAAGCCCCAGATTTGGGATGGGGGAAACATCAGAAAGCCTTAGGAAGGTAAAAGGTTTACAGCAGAAATTGTACATAACCAGAAACTGGGTGATTTGTAAAGAACAGAGATTGATTTTTTCCAGCTCTGGAGGGTGGGAAGTCCAAGCTCAACGGCCCACACTTTATAACGGCCTTCTTGCTGCCTTATGCCATAGCAGAATGTGGAAGTGCCAGGAAGCACATTCACTCAAGAGAGGGAAGAGCTCTGAGCTCATTTTCCTAAGCACTTGTTCCCATGATTATGGCATCAATCTGTCTATGAAGGCTGAGTCCCACAACCTTATCTCTTCTTAAGGATCCCCCTCTCATAGGCACTGTCCTGAAGATCAAGTATCCAACACACAAACTTTGGAAGATGCTTTCAGACCACAGCAAGGGAAACATGATAGCCTACAGGTATGTCCAGTTGCCAGAGAGGGAAATGGGTTCAGGAGGCGTGCCTTCCTTTATATCTGTCCCTATTGTCTCCCCTGACATACAATACAATGTAGGGAAGTGGCACTTAAACATGTGGCACTCTGAGCTTAGATACCTGCATTGTGGGGTGATCTGAATACGTGGGGGCAAGAAGTTACACAGGTAGTCACTGGTCCTGTGTACAGCCTCAAAGTTGCCCTCCCACCCGAAGAAACACACGAAGGGACAGCAGCTAAGACCTGGGGTTGTCCTTCCCGTGTGCATATCATTAGCTAAGAAGCTCACAGGCTTTTTCCTTGAGAGGATGATGTGGTGCAAAGAAAGGGGCCTGAGGCACTGGGGGCCCAGGCACGGGAGGCCGCAGTGGGTTCCGCAGAGGCTTGGGCAGCAGCCTTCCAGGTGACAGGTGTGGGTACAGAAGGGGCCCTGGCCAGGGCCTCGGCGCACATGGCAGCAGTGTCAAGGATAAGGAGTGGCTCCCACTCACCAAATTGGGTCAGCTGGCTAAGGGCATAAAGATAACTCCTTGGAGGAAATTTCTCTCTTCTTGCTGTGCGTCAAGGGATCTGAGGTTATTGACTTTTTTCTGGACACTTCCCTCCAGCATGAAGTTCTTGCTGCTGCAGAAGCAAGCTCATACTGTACCAAGCTCAAGGCATTTGTTGCTGTTGGGATTATGATGATCACGTTGGTGAGTATAAAGTCTCCAAGGAGGTAGCCACTCCCATCTAAGGGGCCATCATCCTGTCCAAGCTCTCCATTGTCCATGTGCAGAGTGGCTCTTGGGGGAACAAGATGAGTGAGCCCCACCTGGCCCCTTGCAAGGTGGAGGGACATTGTGGCTCTGTTGGGGCATCTGATTTCTGCCCTCAGAGGCACTGGCATCATCCCAGCAGTGCCCAAGTGGCTACTGCTGATGGCCGGTATTGATGACTGCTACACCTCTGCCAGGGGCTGTGCTGCCACCCTGGGCAACTTTGCCAAGCCCCCCTTTGATACCATCTCCAAGACCCACAGGCAACTGACCCCTGAATTCTGGAAAGAGACTATGTTCATCCAGTCTCCCTAGCAGGAACACACTGACAAACTTGTAAAAACCCTCAGCAAAGTCTCCATTCAGGGGCCTCAAGCTCCAGTAGTAGCTGCAACATAGGATTTTCATACAAGATAAATAAAGTGAATGAAATGTGAAAGAAAAAAGAAAAACAAAAAGCTGACAAGTCTTAGGATCATAAACTCACTGAGAAAAAATAGACACTGAGGCACACAGATGAGCAGTTCGAAAACATAGCGATAGTATATATAACGTGTACAGTAGGTATATACCATATCAGAATAATCAATGGATGTGTTGAATTGCAGAACAATATAATAAAAAAGTGCTTGCAACTTTATATCTTTTTTATAGTGAGATAGATCTGGATAGAACATATGCAGTGGTAATATACCAGATACAGCATCAATAAATACCTTGAATGAACTACCAACATTTTACGCCAATACAGACCAGAACCAGTTTCATAAAATTCTGCATAGAAAAAAGTAAAAATGTTACTCCAAGATTTTCTATCCAGGGAAATTTTTCACTGAGTATAAAAAGACAAACATACCCAAGAAGGTAAGACTTAAAGAAGAACAGCATCCATGAATACTTCTCAAAACGGTGATGAACAATGATGTATTAGCTGTGATTTGTCAACTTGAGTAAGAACTACCTAGCAGATTTATAAAGCTGTGGGTGTGCCTGTAAGTGACTGATCCATAGGCCACACACCACACATGGAGGAAGGCAGACTCCCCCCACATGTGGGTAGCAACAACCAATGGGTTATAGCGTTGGTGGAATAAAAAGGCAAGAAGGAAGGAAGTCTTCCTTTTTCTCTTTCAGAAAATCTCTGATCTGCAGCTTTTCCTTTCTGCATTTGTTTCCAGTTCCTTCAGGCTTCTAGTACAGACCCTTCAGCTTTATGACAGGGACCCATGCTGGATGCTGCAGTGAGCTCCAGGGCTTCCACCTTCAACTGGGTCCTCTGGCTCCACAGCACACAGATTGCCATGTTGCACTGTTCTTCCCTTGATGCCCCAGGGGGCCGTGGTAAGCCTGCCTAGCAAGTGGAGCTGTTCAGAGGTGGCGGGATCTAGGATATGTGATGTTAGGATTAAGGGTGTGATGCTGGGATTGAAAATGCAAAACTGGGAGGACGGGTGCCTCACCCTGGGTACAAATGCGACCTGCCTTAAGGGCAGATAGCCTGATGCAGGAGACAGGAGGAGAGCTGCTGCTGTTGTTTGCTGCTGCTGCTTGTCCTCTGCTGCCTCCTGCCTTCTCTACAATGTCCCTCTGTGATGCCACCCTGCCTTGGAGCTGGCTACAAATTGTGACTCAAAATAAATCTTCCCTTCTTCAACTTTGTGTGCTGGGTATTTTGCCTCAGCAATGAAAAAAGAAACTAAGTTTACTGGAAGATTCTGACCAGAGCTCAGAAGACCAGAGTGCTGATAGAACGGCAGATGGTAAGGACAGGCACAGGAGGTTTCAGTTGGGAACAAAGACTCCTTTGACAGTTAGACTCCAGACCATGTGTGTTATGCTCTGGCTCAAAAAAATTGCCTGCATTTTGCACATGTCCTGAGAATTTGGAAGGGATTGAGATTAAGGGTTACAGATTAATAAATCTGCAAAAGAAATTTCAAGGCAGCCTAATACTGAGGCTGTTGCATGGGGATTGTTGAGAGCTTTTAGCCAGATCTATATTGAGAATCACAGCAAATTACATAGTCTGAGTGATTTTATAAGTTTTAAGTTCCACCAGAAAGGGTGCTTGTATAAAGTTGGATCAGAAGAGAGCTTAGTTGCTGAGAAAATTAGCACCAAAGAGGATGCAAAGTACTTTACAATAGGACAAAGGAAAGATTCCTTGGGAGCATGTGAGGAACCAGCAAGGTCCCATCCTTTGCAAACTCAAAATTGCAAAAATGAAAGACTGCTTTAAGAAGACAGCCTCAGGGCACTGCACTCTAAAAAGGAAGGGCCATCTAGGGAATTTGTTCTCTAGGATTTAGCCATCCAGGCCCTCCAAGCCCTTTGCAGCCATGCTACAAGGGAAGCTGGCTACTGCCTCAGCTGATGGCATGTGGTGCTTGTTGTACAGGCAGGTAGAATGCAAGTTATGAAATTAAGTTTTCGCCCAGATTTCAGAAGAAAGCCTGGGAGGCCAGGCAGTGTGCACCTGAAAGGGCTGTGCGTGCAGCTGCGAGAGTGAAACCCAAAGTGCTGTGGAGTCCTCAGAAAGTTGTAGAAGCCAGGAACATGGAACATCTGAGGAAAGCTGTGGGGAATGGGCAAAGCTAGCCCACCAGAGAAGCCATGATGGTTGAAACTATAGTCAGTGTCTTAGAGGCAGGGCCACCCAAATCTTTTGAAGTTCACATATCACCCAGCTAACCTTGGGGCTTAGACATGAAAATACAGGGTTTTTTTTTTATTTTAAAGACAAAAGAATGGAAACATATCAACAAGCAAACAGACATAAACCAGAATAACACAAAAACAATAAAGGAAACACCAAATTACAGAGAAGATAGTAGGGAATTAACAGTGGTTGCTGTATTACATAATGTTATTTTCAAATTAGTTAGTTAGTTATAGAAATAAGGGCATGTACGATTGATCAAACAATTTTCTCCACCCTCATCTCCGTTGTTCCCCTCCCAATCAGTCATCTTCCCTCTGACAGTAACTGTACTTTTTGGTTTATTCACTCCCTCAGGCTCTCACATTGGGAAGACACATGGCTGCTTCAAATTATGCTGCAACAAACATGGGTGTACACAAATTACTATGGCATTAGGTGGAAAAGCACCCAACCTCAAAGACGGTACATAGGCAGGGACCCAGGCACACTATGATCAGCACCCCACTGACAAGCCCTCAAGGCCTTCTGGGGCCGGGTGGAGTCTTCAGGGACACCCCTTGCACGCTGCCAGGCTCCGCCCCATAGCCGCGTGCCTGGGGGTGGTCGAGCTGCAGGGTTGCCCCCCGCCATGCCACCAGGCTCTAACAGGATTTCATGTTTGCCCTGCTGGGTTTTGGTCTGGATTTCATCTCATTGCTCTCCCTCTCTGTTCTTCCCTTTTGAGAATAGGAATATTTACCCTGTGCCGCTGTATGTTGAAACTTTCTTTTTATTTTTACAGGGGTTCACAGCTAAGCACCTGATTGAAGTCTCAGAGGAGACTTTGCACTTGGACTTTTCAGCAATAGTAAGACTACTAGGACCTTGGCAATTCTTAGAGACAGACTGAATGCATTTTTCATAAGGAGATGCCCAGGAGTCTTTGGGCGGCAAGGGGTGGAATGTTACGGTTTCTCTCTGGTGCCCCCCTAAGGCCTCCTGTGATCATAGGTGGGCCCTTCAGAGGGTGATTGAATTATAGGGGCATAATAGCTACTTGCTGTTAGGAGACCTCCTTGGAAGAGCAAGTCACTGCGGGTGTAACCTGGAAGAGTTTACCTCCCTTCCTGGGGCCTCCCTGACACTCCTTCTGCTTCCTGATGACATAAGTGGCTCTGTTATGCCTGGGACCTCCCACCATGGAAGGACTGAAACTTCTAAAACGTGAACCAGAAGGAGCTTCTCCTCCTTTAAGTTGTGGGCGTCAGGTATTGTGTTCCAGTGAAAAGACAAGGAAGACAAACAGTAACTGATTATTCCTCGGATTCAGGTCAGCTCTAGTGTATCAAAGGGGAGCTCTCGGGTATTTTATCTCACTTCAATCACATAAAAAGTAAAACCAAGAGTAGATAATTTATGGAATTCTAGTTGAGTGCAAATATTATTGACCTTGGGAAAGTGACATAAAGTATACAGTACTTAATTTTTTAAAACATGTAGAGGTGAAAGCAGTGTTTCAAAGCATGGAGTGAATAAATATACTGTCTATAAATCAGACACATAATTTTTAAAAAATGACTCAAAAGACATGTTCGCTCTTCTTGACTTTGAGGTACCTTTAAGAAAACCATATTTCTAGTGATAAAGAGATGATTATACCTGGAATCTATCTATCTATCTATCTATCTATCTATCTTTTGTGGTACCAAGGCCCTTCACTAAGAGCTATACACCAGCCCTTTTTTATTTTCAGACAGGTTCTCACTAAGTCACCAGGTTGGCCAGACTGGGCTTAAATATGTGATTCTGCTGCCTCTGCCTTTTAGGGCTCATTCCTTTATTTTTAAATTAAAATAATCTATAGTTAGTATTTAAACACATACTTTAATAAGGACTGCTACCCATGTCATGCCAGGAGGTGTCTACTTTAAAACTCTCACTTGAAAATAGTAAAGCATAATGTATGTTTTGCTTGTATGTGCAGATCAAATTTAGCAACAGTAGTTGCCTCTGGAGACAAAGATTCAGTATTTGGGGTCTGAGACTTATACACTAGTTCTTATCTATCTGATTTTTTTCAGGGCCCGTATAGTTTTCTATCATTAAGGAAGAGCTTAATGAGAAAATAACAGGTGAAAGGACAGAAATGTACATAGATTTGGCTATGAAGAAGAACAAATGGAATTGGAGTGTGCCTGGATGCTGATGGGAACCATCCCCCAGGGAGGGGAGACACAGGCTGGGTTTTCAGGGAAGAGTACAGGGTGCCGGTGAGGGAGTGCCTTGGGACTAATACCTGTAGAAGGGACAGGAAAGAAGCAGGCATGGGGCAGTGGGAGAAGTCCAGCTCTGATGCAGATCCACCATCCTTTGCCAAACCCACAGGAAATCCTAGAGCTCAGAGACTCTCTGGAGATGTCAAGATTCAGGTGGAGAGGGCCAGGTCCTATGCCACTGTCTAGAGGAGGCCCAAACTGCCCTGCACAGCAACTCTGTAATCATGGGGGCTGCAGCAGCAGAGGCCAGGTGCTGGTAGCCTGTCAGTAGCTGGGGCAGAAAGTCCTCTACTAGAGGGTCTGAGGAGCCATGTCTGTGTTCACCACAGGCAGAGACTGATGACTCATGGGCCAGGAGTGGAAAAGACACGTTCCTGAGGTCAGAAAGGCTGGGAGTCCAGAGCACTAGTAAGGGTCAGTGTGTCTGGGTTAACTCAACATCTTCTGCTATGAGAGGCAGAAGGGGTCAGAGCAGGTACCAGCCAATGTGGAGCTTTGGTGGTGGTAGGAATCCACAATACCCCACCATTCTCTGTGCTCTCACAGAAGCTTTGAGAAACGCTGTCTCTCATAGGACAGAAGGTTAAGAAGTGCTGTGATCCCAGCACTCTGGAGGCTGAAGCAGAAGGATCACCTCGAGCTCCGGACCAGCCTGGACTACCTTGTGAGATGTACTCTCAGAAGGAAAGGTGCTTGTTTGAGACCTTGGAAGAGGGGGGCTGCAGCACACCAATCACTTGCCCCACCTTGTCTTCATTCACTCAGCATTTCAGGTCGGGACAGCTGAAGACAGAACTAGCCTGGATGATTTCTGTGGCTAGGACAGAGCAACAGGGGAGAGGGGAATGAAAGTATTTGCAGAAGAGGAGAAATGGAGGACCCTGCTGTATAGCGCTGAAGGCAGAGAAGGGTTCTGTCTGTAACTTGTCCAAAGTCAGACAGCCAGTGTGTGTGTGTCTGCACCCGAATTAGGACAGCAACGCAGCTCTCACATAGCATGTGTTACGATCCTGGCAGGAAAGACGCCCCACCCTTCTTCCAGGTGGGTAACTTGAGGAGAGTACAATAAAAAGAACTACTTACCGAAGTGCCGAAGGAGAGAATACCAACAGCAGAGCCACTACGGTGGCTCTGGCAAGAGGACATCTTGACTGGATCTTCTGTAGTTGTGACTTCCAGGGGAGGGAAGCTGCTAGCTTTGATGCCCTGCCAGATGGGAGTCCTAGGCATAAATAGCTCTCCCTGGGTCTCCCCGACTTCCTATTCCCTTTCCATTCTCCAGGGGCTAAGGGAATCTCCTTTCCCAGAGGAGGGTGCAATGTGCAGGAAAGATTTAGAATAGGCACACAAAGGTGCTCCTCATAACGCAGGTCACCAAGCCCATCCGGGCATGAAATGTCTGAAAACAAGGACAGGCATCTCTGTCCTCTAGTGGCACAGGTATCCTCATGAAAGACAGAGCTTACAGTGCCTTCCTATGTATTGCATTTAGTCTCACAATAGGGTAGAGGAGCCATGCAGGCTGAGTTAGTGGTAGAAAGCATCTTTCCTATCAGGAAACTTTCCACTGTTAACAAAATGTCAGATCCCTGTTGTGTGCTGAACCAGTCACAGACACGAAGCTAGGCAAATACTCACTGCGGGACTGTAGATCCCAATACACTGCAGCAGGAACAGGAGTCCAAGCCGAAGGAAAAGCCAGCTTCCGGCGCTTTACAGGAGCCCCCAGCTCGCGTCTGTACCACCTAGCAGCTGCAAGGCTGAAGCCGGTGTGCTCCTTTGCGGGCGGGCAGAGCCAGGACCCAGTGCAGCCACCCTTCTTTGCCCTCCTGTGCCAGGAAGCTGCTAACCCCAAAGGGGCCAGCGAGCTGACTGGCTGGGGAACTGCAGGAGGGTACGGGTCCTGGCAGCAGGAACTCTGCCTTGGGGCACCGGTTCAGGCAGCCCGAGAAAATGCCTGCTTTGTGTCCAGTGGAGACCAGAGGTGGGAACGGATCAGGAAGGCAGCTAGTCTCCAGGCAGAGCTGGGACGTGTTCAAGCAGCTGTTTGGGCCAATCACCCAGAGCCTGCAGTCCAGTGAAACATTGCCGGGATCAGTTGACTGCTCAGGACCATCATCTTACAGATGTGAAACTTTAGGGTCAGAAAGTGACCCCTTGCAGCCCCACAACGGGTGGTTAAAAGGACCCGGGATGTAGGGTGGAGTGAGCGGCTGCCTCCCAGACCGGAACCCCCCAGAGGCCATAGGTGCCCACCCCATGTGATAATCCTAAGTAAACAAGTGATGTAAAACATAAATCTGACAGTTGTGCTGAAATTTTCCATATTTTTAGAGTGCAAAACGTAAACGTTTTCCAAAGGTGAATTATTTCAGTTCTGGTGATGGCGCTTTGCGGATGCCCAGGAGACCTTGCACTGCCGAGGAGCAGTTAAGGGCAGAGGGTTGGCCACTAGCCTTCCCCAGTTTGAGCCTCAGGTTTTAATCTGCTCTATAGGATCCTGGGTGATACCGCGTTCGCCAAGTGCGGCTTCAGAAGGGCCGCGACAGGTGGAGATTTCTGCATGCAGCCTGGGGCTCCGCAGCACTGTAGGAGGGCAGCCAGGCGTGCAAACGTGGCTTACGGTCTGGATTCTGCTCTGGCCTCGCTGCCCAGGCGCCCGCCGACCCTCGGACTGCAAAGGCCCGGTAGGCAGCCCTGCGCACACCGCCGCAAGCAGCTTCCGTTGTTCCGGGGCAATGGGGACTGAATTGCGCGGGGTGGGTCCAGGATGAGACTTAGCTCTAGGGCGCTCAGCTCTGCGCCAGGCCATTTCCGACGCCCACGCCTTTGCGCCCACTCTTTTTTCCTCTCTCCACCCACGGGGGGGGACCCCAAATATAGCCTTCGGCCTACATGTGTAACCGCTCACTTATTGGACTTTGCTCCATAAAACAGTGACCATTTTTATTAATACTCATTCAAGCCTCAAGTTAGCCAGTTGGGAGCTACTGTTCACGGAACACACCAATCAGCAACTTCACTTCCCGCCTAAATAATGTGAATTATTGGGACACTCTTCGGAGACATTAACATTTTCCCCCTCACATTTCTGAACAAAGGGAGGGGCCGGTGCTCCGAAATACATACGCTCTCAGGTTTTAGGAGTTTTAACGTTAATAAATAATTAAATACATTAAAGTTTAACATTAATAAATTAATTTAATTCATTAAAAACTATGGGTGATTAGATCACCTTGGAAGAACAAATACAGCCTCCCAGCGAGAAGGGATAAGAAAAGCTGGAAAGAAGTTCCGCTGGGAATATAAAAGGGGAAACACCCTGTCCTCCACCCAAATAAATGACTTCGCTCTCAACAATTGAGTAGGAAAATGTCTTCAGCTTGAGGTAGTTACAGAGAGATGGCTTGGGGCACAAGAGGAGCGCATGGATCCCGGGGAGACCGTTGTGTTGTCTGAATCCTCGAAGGTCAACGCTGTTGCAGGGGCACAATTCCGAACCCGTGGTGCTGAAGTCAAATAGGCCTTTTCATCTTGGTCCTGACAGTAGGGAACCTAAACGGGGGCGAGGCGACCCTTCGGGACATTTACTCTGCAAAGGAGAGTGTGCGCGGCAGCCTCCGCCTTACAGGGATCAGAGCGCACCTGGGTTCCGCTGCGCGCGGATGTGGGGACAATGAAATCCGGCGCGGGCGGTGCCCCGGGTCGGAATCGGAAGGCACACTCTGTCCCGGAACTGCGCGCAGCCAGGCATTGGAGGCCCGCGGGTCCCACAGAGAGTGGGCTGCAGTCATCAAAAACTTTCTAAGTTCGACCCGGATGAACTAGAGCTGAGATCCCGAATCTCCTAATTCTAAATGCCTGGATGGTCGAAAATGGGGCAGTGTGCAGGCGTGTGCAGCCGGTCTGCGCGTGCAGCAGGCAAAGGGTTACAGTTACTTAAAAGACCCGTTTCTCTGCCCCGCCCTGCCTGATTCTCCTGCGGAAGACAAAGCGGGCGGCCTCGAGTGGAGCGCAACTCATTTAACCGTCATGGATGTGCTTCAAATTGGCTTTTAACTTTTAAAAAAATGGTGGCGCAAAACGACACTCAATAATCAGTGTCACCGGTTAACACGCCAAAGTCTTCTAAGCGGGGTCTGGTTATTGGCTTTACTGTCCTTTCTTTTTCAGGTAAAAGGAAAGATCATTTTCTCGTATCCAAAGTCTCGACAAATTCATATCCTGATAAAACTTCCTAGATAGGACTCACATTCACATTTTGAGCAGGAAACTTTCAAAAAAGATCATACTGTCATTTTTCTGTGATTTGCTCCCGTTCTCCCGACTCCTCCCCAACCTTTTCTCGGAAGTTTGGATGCTAGAAATTTTTCCTGAGGACAGCTTAAGCCATCTCACCCGGGCGAAGGATAAGGGAAAAGGAGGGTGGGGAGTTGCTAGTGATTTCCAAATGGGCTTTTCACTGAAACTTCCTAAGTCGACGTCTGTCCTGGAAGGAGCCCCTCTGGTCTCCAGCATGGGATGGCCGGGTTCGGCGGTCTGGGTACATCTCCAGGCGGCTTGCACTCCCTCGCTACTCTGCAGCATCACGAGCGCGCCTGCGGAACATCTGGAGGCAAGCTCGCGTCCCAGCATCTGGGTGATTACAGCCAAGAGTGGCTCCCTGGTAGCGGGTGCGGAAATGCGCGAGGGTGCGGAAGCGCACCGCTCAGTGGGGCCGGAGCTCTCCCAGCTCACGGTCACTCCAACATCCTTCCCACAGTCGCAACTGTCACCAGCCCTTGGCTCCGCCTCTCTGGAACCGCCCCTCAGATCCTACAGCCAATAGCAACTCCCGGCCGCTTTCTACCGCCCCGAACTCTTTTCACACCCCCACGTTCTGAGAGAAGATTGGCGCTTTCGCCCTCAGAGAAGCGAGTATATTTGCATGGCACTCCCGGCTTCTGGTAGGTAGAGTCGGGCGTCACTCCGCCAGGCCGGGCCCGCCCCCTCCACCTCAGCCAGCCGCTCTCTTCCTGAGCAGTTCTCCTCCGCAGCCTCTGCGGGGAAGCGCCGGGGCTGCTTCCGAGGCTCAGCGGGGCGGACTGCGAGGTGCGCGCCCCGGCGAACGACCGTGCGCACCGTCAGGAGTAGCAGGCGAGCGGGAGCGCGTAGTTGCTCTCGGCCTCTCCCGAGTAGTCCCTCTGCCAGCCGGTTACCATCCACCCGACTTTCCGTTCCAGTTGCGGCTTCTCTTGGGCAACATGTCAAGAGCCGCCGCCGCTCCAGCTGCCGCCGCCACCTGGGGCAGAGCAGCCACAGAAGCGGCCACGGGCGCGCGGGGTCAGTAAACCGAGGCGCCCGGACGTCCAGCCGGCCGGGGGACGCTCTCCGTGCTCACCGCTTCGGGGCCCGCGCTATGCGCTGAGCCATGCCCCTGGGCGCGCCCGCGGGCAGCGCATGGGGCAGCGCTTGAGCGGCGGCCGGCCCTGCCTCGATGTTCCGGGTCGGCTCCTGCCTCAGCCGCCGACGCCCCCGCCGCCGGTGAGGAGGAAGCTCGCGCTGCTTTTCGCGATGCTGTGCGTCTGGCTGTACATGTTCCTGTACTCCTGCGCCGGCTCGTGTGCCGCGGCGCCCGGGCTGCTGATGCTGGGCTCCGGGCCTCGCGCCCCACACGCCCCGCCGGCCCCGGCCGCCGTTCCCAATGGGACGCGCTCCAGGGCTCCTTTCCGGGCGCTGCCGGCCGCCGCACTGGCTGCGGGCAAGGAGCTGGCAGAAGGCGCTGCGAGCCAGGAGGAGCAGAGTCCCGAGGCGCCGGACTCCCTCAGCCCCATCTCCAGCTTCTTTAGTGGGTCTGGCAGCAAGCAGCTGCCGCAGGCCATCATCATCGGCGTGAAGAAGGGCGGCACGCGGGCGCTGCTGGAGTTCCTGCGCGTGCACCCCGACGTGCGCGCCGTGGGCGCGGAGCCCCACTTCTTCGACCGCAGCTACGACAAGGGCCTCGCCTGGTACCGGTGAGTCTTCTCTACGGGGCGGGGCCTCCCACCGCGACTCAAACCTTGTGCGAAGGGAGACTTGGCATGTGTCAGGGAAGTGGAGGGATTCTGTTTCGGACCACCGGGGGTGGGGAGGGTCCGAAGAACTGCTGCGCAGAAGCGCCGCAGCGCGTGGAGCCCGGCTTCCGCGAGGTGCCGGGTGCGCCCAGCTAGGCTCTGGCTGCGACCAGGGGACAAACTTCCCTCGGAGCGCGGGTGGCTCAGTGGTGCGTGGTGCCCTCGGATTAATCTGGCCGCCTCGCCTTGAAGACGCGGGGAGCGGCTGAGGAAGAGGGATGCCCCCAGCACGGCGATGTCCCATGAGAATCATTCCAGGATTGCTCATATTTTACTTTCTTGTCGGGGTCTGGGACGCTGGGGAGAGCATTCAGAGCCTCTCGGGTCATAGCCTCCTCCTTAGACCAACTTTTAGAACAGCTTCTGCTCCCCAGATGGGAAGGGGTGGGGGTGGGAACGAGGGCGCTCTGCCAAAGCTGCTCAGAGGCTGTGAACATTTTTGTTGCGGCCCTAGTCACTGGAACCCGAAGGGGTTCAGACCGCCTCCCTCAAGAGCCGCTTGCGCTGGAGAAGGCGAGCTGGGAGGTGGCTGTGCGCCTCCGCCGGCTGTGGAGCGTGGAGCGGTGCTGGTCCCTGTCGGGCAAAGGCGCGCACTGCAGCGCCCTCCGCAGTGCGCGCGGTTTTGAAAGCTTCCCGGCATCCGCACGCACCGCCGAGCGTTTCCGCCTCTCCGCCGCGCTGGAAGAACCAGAACTCGAGTCACCGCGCGCCCTGTGTACATCGAGGTGCGGAGAATATTCAGAGCCTTTTGATTGAGAAATGAGGATCGTTTCGAGGTAGCGGCTTTGGCCGTTCTGTTCTCAAATCGGGTTGTAAGTCCTGTTCCAAAGGGACAACGGGACTAGGGTCACCAGCACTGCTTCCCGGGGGCGACGGGTCTTTGGGGTGAGCAGTTGGGAGGGACGTGAGATTCTTGCCTCGCCTTTCCAGGCCCCAGGCACTGGTCCGCACCTGCCTTTCTGGTCACCACGTCTGGCCCCATCCAGCAGCACTAGCTCAAATTCCTGGCACTTTTCTAGGCCCAGTTAGCGTAAGAGAGACTTGAGCGTTCTAAAAACAAAGGCGGAGAAGCGAAGCGATCCCTACCCCCGGTATGCACACAACTTTCTGGATCCAGATGGAGTGGAGAATCAAAATACAAAAGGGGCTGACCCGACGGATTAAAAGCGCTCTTTTCCCAGCCTCGCCCTCCCAGAATGCTTTGTGTTTCGTGTTTGTGTTATTGTCAGGAGGTGCCCACATCTCGAGGGTTAGCCAGCCGCGACAGCCACCCTTCTGACTATTCCCAGGACGCTGTTGATTAGAAACGCGCGGGCTCTGGAATCCGACGCCTGGATTCAGTTCGGGCTCAGACTGCGCCTGGGCGCTCTGTTCTGCGCCGGGAGATCAGCTGGGGCGGCAGGACTGAAAAGAGCGAATGTGTGGCGCAGTCAGGTGCGGGCGTGGGGCCTCCCAGTTGTCAGCTGCGGTCCTGGATTGTACGGATGTACTTGTACCCCTCCTACTTTCCCCCTGGAGTACGATTCTGGGATGAAGGGCAGGCCGTACTAGAGCCCATCCCGGGGAACTCGGCGGAGCTCGGAGAAGCTCAGGATTTTGAGATCAGATATGCCTGGGGCAGGGTTGGAGGAACTGGCAGGAAAATCACCGAATTCTTCTTGTCAAGCGGTTTTAGAAGCACCTGGACAGGTTGTGGAAATCCCCTCCGGAAGACTCCCGCAGTCTCCTGGGCGGATGCCCTCCACAGGCCACGTTCCTTTTGATTGACTAAGAGATGCAGAGAAGCGCGGTGCAAACTACGCGGGCGCCTGCGGCGGGGAGCGCAGCCTGGGTGCTCTGGCCGATCCGCCGCCTGCGGCAGCGCCCGGCGGGCCGGACCGAGGGGGCTTGTTAGGGCGTGCGAGACTGGACACTGCACCCTTTCGGGCTGGTTTTCTAAACTCGCCGGCAGCACCGCAGGGAGCGGGAGGCACAGAGCCCGCGGCGGTGACCCGGGAGGAGCCTAATGCTAATGTGTCAAGTGCCCCAAAAGATGCGTCCGCCCCAGCACGCGTGGTGATGTCGCAGTGTCGGGATACTTTTAAGAAAGAAAGCACTTTAAATGGTACCTAATTAAAACTTTAATTTACAGTATTTCAGATATCTCAGTGAAATTTCCGAACTACGCAATTATTTTGAAGGCGGCCGTTTTAACTTTAAACTGAACAAGCCCTGGAACTCCGACTGAGACAGATTGGCCCAAAATCAGGTGTCCAGGGTACACCCTTGGCCCAAGCTGGAGTTCACCCTGCTCAAAAAATCCATGCTTCGAGTTGAGCTCTGTGGTGTCTCCTGACGTGTGGTAAGGTCAAGCACCCAATTGGAGAAGAGTATAAATAATAATTGATGCAAATCAGAAACATGGTTAAAACAAGTTTTCAAAACCAAGACATTAAAAGAGGAGACGTTTATTGGCATTTAAGGGGGAAAAGAAGCCCTATGGCTATGGATGATGGAATCTGAGGGTCACCAGGTAATCTGTTGGAGAACAGTTCTGCTGTGTCTGAACAAGTCGTTAATAGGTTTAATGGGTTGACACGGCCCTACTAGGGCCTAAGCAGTGAGTGGCCCAGGGCCTGGGCGGCTTGGATGACCCCTTGGAACTGGTGGATTGTTCCTTCCACGTGTTCCGATTCCACACCTTCAGCACCTTGAGGGGTCTCGTGGTAGGATGGGGCCGCAGAGGTGGCCGCGCTCAGCTAAACCCCATCACCCACCAGAGTGAGAGTTTGTTGCTGGAGAAATCCGGCTGGTTGGTGCTGTCCATCTGCACTGGAACCTGAGTTTGTTTTAGTCTGTGGTTAAGATTCTTCTGGGTTTGCTTTTGCAGTTCATTATCCAGCTTCCTCCAGCCGGCCTCCCAAACTGAACAAGTGCTGAGGAGGACCTCTTGGAGTGGCTTGCAGTGCACTCTGATGAAATGGGCCTTTATCTCTAGGTCCCTGGGTGTGATGGAGTCTGAGAAGTTAAGGTCTGTGGTTCTGAGAACTTGAGCAATGCAAAGGTGGAGAAAACATCCACTCTGGATGTTCAAACTTGGCATATTGATTTCATCCTCAGATGGTCAAACATTAAATACATAATTTTAATAGTCTTTATTATTTGCCTTCAATTTTGGTAGATTTTTAAATGAATGTTTTTGATCTCATTTTGGGGAGTAAATTGCCCCAATATTATATGCTTTGCATTTGTTAGAAATATGCGTCAGATTTTGTAGTGGCAGAAACTTTCCCACGGTGACTCCCCCTCCATTTTTAGTTACACCAAATAAGCTGATACTTCAACACTTTGGCCCACATTTGAAAAAGTGTGTGTGTGTGTGTGGTTTCACAACCTTGGTAGCTAACACTTACTAAATGTTCTCTCACTGTGCCATGCACTGTTTCAAGTTTTTGAGGATTAGCAGATTTAATCTTCATTACAGTCCTGTGCAATAGGTGCTTTTGCAGATGAGGAAACTCCAGCCCTGAGAGGTGAAGCAACGTGTCCAGCCTTTCACAGCTGGAAAGTGGTTAAGCTAATATATCAAACCAGGCAGCCTTGTTCCAGAGCTCATTGTGTGGCATGGCCCCCTCACTTACGTGACCAGAACAAGTTGTTGGTCATCTGTGATGAGTTCAAAGCAGTATTTGCTTTAGGAGGTTTGAAAGTTTTCTGACTGCTTCCATGAATCTCAGTGTGGACGGCTCCCTTTAAAAGTTCAGTTTTAAAACAGGCTAGTTAATAATATCCCAAGTTGGTATATAACTAGATTGAAGGCCACGGTGGCACTTTTATTTCTCTGCACAGGACAGCTAGAATCAAAGGAGTCATTAAAATGATAAAAATATCCCTCAAGTAGGAGAAAGCGTATAGAGTGTCCCTCCTGAGGAATAGATTGAGTCTCTGCCTTTTGCCCTTTTCCAGGCTGGAAAGTGTAAGCCATAGGGTTAAAAGACATCTTCTAAAACTCCTTGAAACCACTCTATTCATTTAAATAACAGAATGTCCTCAAATCAATGCAAGTAATTAACTTGTACTTATTAACCAGAAGACAATTACAGTTAACACTTTGAGCAGATATTTCTACAATTGAGATCTAAAACCCAGTGACTGCCGAAACTGCTCCCCTGAAAGCTAACAGCTAAACATAGCCGTTTCCCCTGCATTATTAATTTAACAAAGGCTGAGCAAACTAATCCATCCCCCCTTGCAAGTTTTCTGAAGTCTTTTCCTAAATCCTGGTGGCCAAGACTGTTTCTGTCTCTACTGAGGGAAATATAAGATAAGATCTGATTGGGGATAATTCATTTTGAAATAACTGGACTTTCAGTCCTAGAGTTTAGACCAAGTACGCAGCTCACTTCCATGCTGCTGGGTGCAGATCAGAACTCTACATTTATATGCAACAATTTGAAACACAAACCATCGTGTTACAAAGCTGTCAAGATTTATTAGCAAGACAGTGTAGCATGTGTTGAACTCTGTTTTTAATTAGGCACCTAAATTAGACCATAAAATGGTTGATTAATCTTTTACAAGTTGAGGGGAAAATATAACATAAATTAACCTAATCATAAGTGTTTTCCCAGATGCTCTGAGTTAATAAAATAGTCAGTATTTAATAGCAACCTATTTGTTTTAGATAAATAAAATGCTGCAATGTAGAAATTAAATTACATTATTATCTTCCCAATGATATGTTATTATTGAGCAAGTCTCTAAAATTTAAGTTGCAGCCCAAATGTGAAAAGAATGTTCTTAAAAGATGTACTACTACTGTTAGGAATTAAATACTGACTAGAGTAGAATTTTGCTTTTTAAATGGATTCTGGTTATTGAAAAATTGTAATTTAGTATAGACTAGTATTTTTTAATGATATTGTCCCAGCTAAAGTTATATTGTTTGACATTTCAAAGTAAACTCTCACCGCTTCTGTTCTGCTTTTTTTTGTTTGAAGAAAAACTTTTTGATATTTTCACAAATCAGTATGTCACAAAACCACATTCAAAATATGTGTGTTAATTTCCCCTTTGGTTTACAACATGTCACAGAGCATAGGTTTTCTGGTTTTGTAAAATGACTCTGAATCACTGAAGTTATTTATAATTAAAAGTGCATGTAGAATTAAAAAAAAAAACCAAACCACAAGTCATCTAGTCCTGTGAAAGCAGGGAGGTGGTATTTATTTAAAGCTTCAGAACTGGAATACTTGACTGCTTGCCGACTGCTTTCTCTGACAGTTTTTTTTTTTTTTTGAATACTTTCTGTTCTCACTCTATGAACATGGAAATTAAGCTGATTGACAGAAACACAAAATGCCCACTCTAAAGGCACAGCATAATGAGCGTTTCTTTTGCTGTGAATAGAGTTAGTTTCCAAATAGGGTGCTATTTCTCTTATTAAACAGTTGATGATTACAGAGTGTAATGGAAATTTCAGTCCCTGGTTTTAGGATACCCCAGGAATTCCGGCAAAATGAATTCCCGAAGTATATGGCATATTTTCAAGGGTAATGAAAACAATATGCTGCTTACCTCAAATGAAAACATTTACCATGACGGAAAAGAAATGAGATACTGCTATCTTTGAAAACTAATTTTATGTAGACCATGAAACTTTTTTTATATTAAAACATTACCTTGTGAGAACTCTCATATTCCTCTCAAACTATGCCAAAATATAAAACTAACCTCAAATAAAACTGATGTTAGAGTGCACATTGATGTTTAGTTTTGATTTTTATTATCAGGAGATTTGAGAGAAAGTTTAGGATGTGAGGAGCAGTTACGATCTCAGTAACATGATAATAAATAATTTTCACTGAAGCTAAGTTCATGTGTGAGAATTGTGCTAATGGGAATAAACCGCGCCATTACTTGTTTTGGACGTACATAAGAATGGTATTAATTTCCTTTATAATATGTCTATACCTTAAATTTTTAAAATACATATTTCTTACAAATTCCTGTGACTTGAAAAATACCAACCCAAATTCCTGGGTTACTCAAAAGAACCTAACTTCACTGTCATAGAAGAGTCGTGCTGGAATAAGGTTGTACAGCATGGTCTCTGCCCCTCAAAATCCTGGTGTTTGTTCTGTGGCACAGCAGGGTCAATATTACTAACAAGGCATTACATATCTTAAAATACTAGGAGAGGAATTTGAGTGTACCCCATAAAGAAATAACAGTTTAGGGTGGTGGCTATGCTAATTACCCAGAGTTAATCACCACACAATGTATACATGAATCAAAGCATCGCATGGTACCTCATAAATATGTATAGATGTCAGTCAAAAAATTAAAAACTAACTTTTTCAAATGAGCGTGGTTCTTTCTATAGCAATAGATGTAGTTAAAGAGTTTTGCAAGAGAGGAATTTGTATTTTCTCCATTTTCTCCACATTAAAAAGTTACACACACGTACATTGTTGGCATAAAATATTTTACTTCTAAATATAGCAGCTGTGAAAAAATACAAGTCCGATTAAACGTCAGGTTGATTGCGTTCAGTCCAGGCAGGGGTCACTGCTTCCCAACACCTCTGACGAGGGCGTGAGTGATTCCATGTGTGCCCCACGCAGCTTGAAGAGTCAGGCTCAGGGTCTGCTTTCTCCCGCGTCTTTGCTCCACGCTACTTAACACGGTCACACTCGCTTGGAAACCACACACTACTGAAAGATTGTTTTGGGGCAGTGTGAGACTGGGAGACGCGAATGGAGACTGGGGAGAAAAGCACCACGGGGAAGATAAGTCAGGAGAAATACTTTTCATGCACGTTCGGATTTATGCCATGGACGAAGCTGGGGTGGCCTCAGCAGCAGCCTTTGCCTAGCTTTGCCGGCGGAAGCGTCCCTCGACCTCCGCGAGCGTCCGCGTCTCTCCGGGGACACCCGCCGGGAAGGCGGCCCGGGCGCTGCGGCTCAGAGAAAATGGCTCCGAGGCTGGCGGGCCCCGGGCTAAGTCAGCAGGGACCGCGGCCTCCGGGCGGAGGAGCGCTGAGCCCCGGGACAGATGGCCCAGCCTCGGGCTCCCCCCCCTCCCCCCAGCTCTTCGGGCGGCACTCCGAGGCCACGTGACCCGCGGGAGCCGGCGCCCAGGTCTCACCTGTTGGGCTGAGCCCGGCTGAGTGGCCCGCGCTTGTGGGGGGCGGTGCCGGCAGGACTGGTCGCCGCGCTGATTGGCTAGAGGACATTGGGATGGCCAATGGAGTCTAGCCTGAGCGAAAATCCCCGCCCAAAGGGGGAGGGCCGAACGCTAGTGTCCGGCTCTGGCAGGGCGGGCTAAGCTGTCGCCGCTCCTGACTTAATAGCTGGATGCAGTGCTGCTGCATTAGTTGCTGGGCTGCTTTTACTTTTCGAGTCAGTTTATCAACTGGCCCGTTGTACTTTCCTCCTTTCTTAACTTTGTCCGCTCTATGCCTCCAGTACAAACTCCCCTGCCTTCTGGAGTGGAGGTGTCCCTTCTCTGGGCTGCGGGACTGAGAGCACACTCGCTGCACTGTGAGCGAGTTCTGCAGAGCCAGAGGAGGACGCTTTGCCCCTTAGAGCTTGATTTTGGGGTAGGGAAGAAGTGGGGCCGCCCATTAGGGAAGTAGATCCATGAATCAGTTTCCCTCGAGCACCGTTCTTCCCCCTCGGCGTCCTGGCTTTTGGGGAAAGCTGATCACCCTCAGCCTGTCCACCTCTCTAATGCATAACTTCGAGTCAATTTGGCCGTCTAGCAGCTAACTTGAAAATAGCCTCAATTTCCCCTCCACCTTCTGCCGGTTAAATGAGAGCATGAAGCCCCTTTCTGATTCCTGAATCTCACCTGGGCATTGACGAAAGGCCTATCCTCCCTTCCCAGGTCTCCCGTGCCCTCCGCGTTCCCCTGGAACATATGCTGGGCTCATCTCCTTTCCCTGAGCCTCATAGCACTGCTGACTGCTTGTCCCTGGTGCAGCGGCAAGGAGTAGGCCCCCCTTGGGCAACTTCTGTCACACCTGTCCCTAGGGTGGGTGGGAAGGGGTCTCATTTCTGTCAGGACCATTGACAGGGCTCTGCCCTGTAGTGCTTGCTGCCCAAGGGACTCAGCCCTCCAAAGCTTCCTTCTTTTAGGATGGATTTACTGTATTATGGCCCTGAGGATTCTGTTGTGGCTTTGAACAAGGCAACCTTTGTCTGGTTTCTTTTCTATGGATATAGGTACATGATCAGTATGAAAAAGGCAAAAAACTCGTATAAGGCATCGCTGCAAGAGATGTTGAAGAAAAGCAAGATTTGTCCCATATTTCCATGGCAGTGCAGGCTCCCCGGCGAGCTGACATAGCAAACGCAATTAGAGGACAGCAATTCTCTCAGATTGCTCCTTGTTCCTCCCCCCAACCGCAACCGAGCAGTTTCTCCCAGCCACCTCCCAGCTCTGGGGCTGGAAACTTGTGCTGGCTTCACCTAGCCCTCCAGCCTTTCTTCTAAATGTGCTGTTTGGCTGGTCCCTGGGGCCCTTCATCTCGGATTGTTACAGAGTGTCCAGGAACATAGCATACGCTAGCGCTTACAGTTAACCCAGGTGCACAAAGAAGTAAGCGTTTCGTTCCCACCAAAGAGCTTTCGAAGAAGCCTCGAGTGAATGAGTGTGTGTGGATGGGTTGAGGGGAGGCGAGGGCAGAGACTAAGGCAGGGAAGTGATTATTACTACTTGAAATCATGGAGGAAACTAAACATGACCTTTTTCTGTAGTCAGTCAACAGTACATTCTCAGAATTCATGTTCACCTGCTTGTATTTCATTGCCCTAATAAGCATTTACTGAGCACTTGGTTATTTAAAAAATAAACTTTATTTTCTAAATAGTTGAAGCTTAAAATAAGAGATTTCCTTTATGCCATCAACCCTTTTACAAGCACAACTTCCTCCTCCTCTACCGATATTTCCCACCAGAGCAGTGCGTTTGTTACAGTGGATGAACTTACATGCACACAGCATTGTTACCCAAAGCCAGTAGCTCCTACTGGCCCTCACTGTTAGTGTTGAGTGTACTACGGGCTTAGACAAATGTACAGTGAAAAGTGACCCTCTATTAAAGCCTCAGTGGAATAGTTTCACAACCTCAACAATCCCAGTGGAGCGCTTGCTCTTACCAAGTGCTGAGCAGAGCAGCATTGGAGGCACTGAGGTAGTACAGGCAGCCTGAAGCTGCCGTTGAGGATCCTGTTTTAAGTCAGTGGACTAAAATCTCTAGGCCTACAATGTCTCAAAGCAATTTTGGCAGTGGATTTAGCAGGAAAAAAAAAATTCTGCCAAATCATTGGTAAATCTAAAATCATTTTAGGAGAAAAAGGAAACAATAGGAATTTTAAATTGTGATTTTGTATTTTACTTTTCTAGGAGCTTTCTAGAGAGAGGTCAGGAGGTAGAAGGGGTGGAAGTGTCAGTCACTGTGGGATGCAATGGGAGAAAGCCTTGGGCTGAGCGATGAAGAGCTTGCTATGTGCAGGGCAAAGGCCCCTCCAGAACGGATTTTAAGCAGCCATGTTTGCATGTGATTTCCCTTATTTTGCAAAGAAGGAAGTTCACAGGGGTGGCCTAAAGTTGTATACTTAGAGGAGACCCTGCAATTCTGTGCATGGTTGAAACTCAATATAACGTTCTTTCTGGACCAGTTCAGGCCTCCTTTTCTTTTATCTCTCCCCCGCCCCTTCCAAGAGACAAACAGTTTTCCACCTACAAGTATCTCCAGGACTATAGTTTTCCTCTTTCTCTGTCTCTGTGCCTGTTTTCTTCTAGCTTCCATATTGGCTTTGGGTGCATCTCTATTCCTCTGACATTTGCCTTGGTGGTGGTAGTCTGTCCGCGTCACCCGTGTACCAGCCTGTCACTTGCATGCCATCCCTGTAGCCCTTCCTCTAACAATATTGTCTGTGCATTTGACTTCCCTTCTCTGACCATGGACCTGCTTCCTGCCATTCCATATTATTTGAAGGAAATCTAAGACAACATTTTGCCTACAAATATGGGGTGTGGATTTGTTTAGCCATATTTGTATTCACATACCTATGGGAAATTGCAAATCAGAAGTGTGCAGCCTGATGAACTTGCACAGAGCAAACATGCAAGTACACCGGCAGCAAGTTCCCAGATCAGGCAGTAGCTTTTCAGGAATCCCCAGAGCTGCCCTTCTAACCTGGTTATGATTACAAGCCCAAGGGTGCTCTCTTACCTTACCCCACAGATCCGCTCTGCCTGCCGCTGAACTTATGTGAAGCCCTGGGTTTAAAAACACGTAAACTCATTGCCAGTATCGATGGATTTGGAGACTTAACAACCTCCAAATCCTGATTTTCGGATTCTTTTCTAACGGGCTGGACAGCCTAGGCCCTTGTTTCTTAGGCGCAGTAGTGGTTACCAGTCTGTCGTCATCAACCCTCCTCTCACACTTGGCCTCCTCCACTCGTTTGCTGCCAGGCAGAGTGGGGAGCTCCAAATGGGATCCCCGTTTCTTTCAGGTATGCGCAGTTTACAATCAAATTTTCCAACCCAGTTCATCATGGATATTCTTGGTAAATTTTGGTATTATCTATTTGGCTTTTCATTTTAAATCTTATAGGGACCCCAGGAGAGGCTGCAGAGAGGTCTCCTTAACAGGGTACCATTTCAAATTGGAATCATCATTAGAAAATCGTTTTCAGTGATATATATATTTTAAGTGCCAGGGATCAAAGCCAGGGCCTCCGGTATGCTTAAGCAAGCATTCTACCACCGAATCACACTCCCATCCCAGCTTTTATGTTAAATTCTTTTAGTTTCTATTAGGTTCTTCCACTCTGCACACTCCTCAGTTGGCCACCTTTGGCATCACCCCTTTGCTGCAGACACTGTGACCTTGAGCAGACCACTTGTTAATCTTTCTAATGTCTGCATCCCTATGTGTACTGGAGAGATTGGACTGAGCAGTACTTTTTAAACCAGTGCTCAGCAAACTACTGTAGTACCACATTCACCACAGTCCATGGTGGGTCAATATGGCTTTCTGCCAAGCATGATGGCCACACAGCTCACCCCAAGTACTCCCTGCTCTGCAGTTTGCAGCTGCCACTCCAGTCTCTGCTGTGTCAAGTGAGCTAATTGGACATGGCCTTGTAGCAATGTTAGACTACTTCCAATAGCTCTTAAACCCTTACTCTGAGGTTTGGAATTATGTCCTTGAGGAGAGTTTGCAGGTAGACTTGGGACTACACATTGAGAAGCACTGTCCCTATTTTTTCACTGTCCCAACTTTTTTTCCCAGTGAATAGAAAGTTCTGGAAAGATTAACAAGTGATACCTAGGAAAAGTAGTTCCATAGTAGCACCTCAAAGACCCTGAGAAGTACAGTGGCTAAAAAGTAAAACAAAGTTTTTAGTCATGTTTACCTTAACATTTCCCCCGAGTACAGACTCCAGTCTAATTCACACCTACCATTATCCCTTGGAGGGGTATTTACGCGGATGCCAATCTGGAGCATGTGGATGGAGCAGGCCTCTGAGGTATCTTTCCGTTCCAAGAGTCTGACCCTGGATCCGGTGGTCTCTCTGTCCACCTTTACTTTTGGAACAGGCTGATCCTTTCTCTTACTTGAGTTACACTCCACATATCTCCTGCTAGGATGTCATCTCAGACCTAATGCACCTGACCTCTGCTCCTTCCTCCCCGTGATGATGGCTGCAGAATTGAATGAACAAAGCGTGAGAAGTGGAACCCCAGTGAACCAGAGACCACGGGTAGAGAGTTGCTGTGGCTAAGGCCTGGAAAAACAGACTTGCTGATTAAGATTTCAAGTCAGGTCTTGCCGTGAGCTTCTTTAGTAGGCTCCCACTTGCTGTTATTCTGTAAGCAGGCTAATTGCAGGTTCAGCTTTCCTCCAAGCAGCTTATGTCTGTTTTCGAAGGTAAGTGCTCTACGTTGGTGGTGTTTATGGAGCAGGATGTTTGATGGTGTTGGAAAAGGTGAAGCTTTTTTCCACCCTTCCTGGCACAAAGTACTCTTGTGGTCTGTGTATGTTTTTTCCTAGCACCAATATGATTGCTCACCCTGGATGTGATGTCGAGGTCTTTATTAAATAATGTGAGTGCCACATACAAACATTGGCAGCCTTGAGCCAAAAACAAAGCCAATGCCTTAAAAAAGTGCATGTTCTCTGTTTGTGTCTGGAGCCAAGGAGAACACTTAAGAGTGCTCTGTAGTCGCAGAGCACCGGAAACAAAGGAAACTTTAAGATTAGGTGTCGCTGGGAAAGGAGACGAATGGAACCTTTTAACTGAGGGAGATGGAGATTGATTTACTTGTTTGTATAAAACTTAAATTACGGGAGGATCTGGTTTTCCCCTCCAAGCACTCTAACCTGGCTGTAGTGATCTTACTATCTCCTGATACACTCACCATAGACGCTTCCTATTTGGGGAAACTTTAACACCTGCTTGGATAATGCCGTCAGCTCTGCTTGAGCCCGGGGGGAGCTGTTTGGCAAAGCTATGTGCTTCATGGTCTAGAGGTGAACAGTCTCACACCAGAGTGAGATCCCTTACTGCATGTACTTGACTAGGTTTTCAGTCTTATCACACTTCCCTGCCTCTAAAGTTACGTACCTTTTAAAGGGATATTTAATACCTACCTCTCTTTTCTGCAGGACCTCATGAAAGCCAGGCAGTAACAAGGCAGTCTTCATGCCAGTCATGACCACAACACCTAGATGCACTGCTGATGGGCTAATATGATATCATTCATTCATCCATTCATGATTTTATCCACCAGACAAGGTTGGAACACTTAGAATGGATTGAACAATAAGCAAGCACTTGTGGAAACAAGCTGTTAAACCACTATTTGAATCCTCAGAGAGCTCACAGTCTTGGTACGGGGACCACGGTAAAAGATGTATAGAATGAAGTGAGAAATTCTGTAGAAGTGGAGAGTGAGAGGCTCAAAGGAGAGGCTACTATGGTTGTTCTTTCAAGGATGGATGGCAGATCATCCAAAAACCTAATGAAAGCATTAGTCAAGGACACTCCAAGGGAAGAAGGCCCAGAGAAGCAAGATAGAGAACTGAAGGGTGCATAGAGCAGAGGGGACATTAGGGTTTGTAGTTAAAAGGGAATGAGGCTGAGGCTGAGGCAGAAGCAGAGAGGTTAGAATGCCATGTTAAGAAAGACGCCTTCATCCCGCAGGGCACAGGGAGTTTTTCAGGCCAGCAGAGTTGTGCATTTGAATTCTTTACATGTGTCTTCAAGTGCATGAAATAATTTGGTATTTGAAGGCAGAGAAAGCAAGAAGACACACAGATGGCTCCCTAACTGAACAACGCTTAGCTCTGCTGGACTATGCTGGTGAGGTTGTCAGACTGTGCTGCCCATGAGAAAGGATCGGAGTACATGCTCGGTCCCCCACCTCACTGCAGGCCCACACAGCCCTCTCCCTAGGTGACCTGAACGACTCTTCTACAGAGCATTTGTTCTGTCATTTGCAGCTGTGAAGCGAAAAGAGCCAAGCTTCCCTGACCCGGCTCCACTCTAGAAGCCAGCTCCTCCGGCTCGGTGTGGAGAAGCAGATGTTCTGCAGATTGCTGCAGGCTAAGCTCCGCTCCCTCCTGCTCTCCCTTAACTACTTCTGCAGAGGGAAGACCCCGGCATTCCTGGGGAGGGCTTTCTCTGCAGCAGAGCGAGCAAGGGCCACATCAAGAACTCCACTCTTGCTGTCTGGTCCGGCTGGCAGGAGCCGGGGGGAACGCTTGCTCCTAAGCAGGTCTGGAGAAGCCATGTTGGCTTCCTGATTGCCAGCATTCTCACAGTGGCCCAGCTCTGTGCCTGTCACTCACTGTGGTTCGCATCACTCACTGTAAGTGTGTAGAAGTGATTGCACTTACTGATCGGGGCTGGCCTAGGACAACCCCCCCCCCGCCCTCCCGCAGTCTATCGTGGTTTTGATGAGACTGAGGGGAGGCTGAGCGGTGTGCTCAGGAGTGCATTGCCTGGGCTCCCAGAAGACATGAGCTGGGAGCTAGAGCTGGGCATCCCCTCTCTTGGCCCTATCTCCTATCCGTCTGTCTGCTCTGAGAGAATGATTGGTCATTCACAGTTATTTTTAGGGTTGGCTTTTCTTCTAGTCACAGCTGGAAACAGCTCTCGACTATTTTGTGTTCGGTGAACAGAACATTTGCCAGTGAGCAGATGAACCAGCTTCCTCAAGACGTACACTTTCATTCTGAAGACCACCTCATTTTACCCAGATGGTATCCTTTTGGGGGATGTGGGCTACAGGGACAGGAAATGCAAGAGCTTGTCAGCAGTGGTGTCAGTGTTTGTAGTTGACTGGCCTCTAGATGTGGCAATGGGGAACAGGCCACTGGAGCTCCGAGTGTGGGGGAAGGGTGGTTTCAGCAGCCACAGACAGATAGCCCTAGAGTGACTGCAGGTACAGATCACACCCAAGTGATGACAGTGGTCAGTAAGGACAGCTGGTTAGGACCAAGCATTCCCTGCCCCCCCCCCATGTGTGTTTAACACATGATCTTCAGAAAGAGTTTTCCAAGCTATTTGCTTCTCAGTTACTTTCTGATTTGGATTTGGTGCTGTTGTGTCTCAGTGACAAAATTTGGGGGCTTCTCTTTAAGTGTAGTATTGTGAGGACAAGAACCGTGTTACTGAGAACTGTACTCATTCAGAAATTGGAAGTGGGCCCCAGTAAGACAGGAGGAAGCACACTGATCTCAGTTAATTCTTTGTCTGTAGTTGAATGTCCACTGATAATTTTATTAATTTATTGATCATCTACTTTGTATGCCAGGTTGTGGGGACTCAATGTTTATAGCAATAGCTCAGTTTGTGAATGCTTCTGTTGCAAACAATTCAGTTTGCAAATTCTTAAGCCAATGACCTTCCAAAAGTACCATCTTTGAGCTCATGAGGCATTAGGGGGACATCCAGATATAAACCATAACTACTTGAATTTGAGATACTCCTGCCTCAGTCTCTCAGCATACTGGCATTACAGGTGTGCATCACCATGTAGAAAGGCCTTTCAAGGAGGTGACACTGAGCAGAGACCTGGATGACCATAGAGCATAGTGGGTGTGCAGGGGTGGGACTGTGTCCCAAAGGGAAGGCCCTGTGACCACAGCTGAAGAGGTCAAAGAAGAATTAGAAAGAACTTAAGTGTCAGACACCAGTGGCTGGTTTTGTAAATGGGAAGGATGGGGCTTACTCTTCATTGTAGCAAAACTGTGACTACCTTCTAGAGACTGGAAAGTAAGGGTCTAGGCAGGGGATGAGATGGCTCCCTGTGGTACGGCATGGTATATACACAACCGGAATTGTGTTGGAGGCAGAGGTAGGAGTGATTGAAGCTGTCTGGGTTGGGGAAGATGTAAACTGGGAAGTCCTCAAAGAGGAGATGATTCCAAAGTGAGCTTTTGATAGATGATAGGAGTTTTATGTGGGAACCATGTGGGGAAGGAGATCTTTGTGGCAGAAGATCTTCATGCCATGAAAAAGGCAAGGTTGCCATGGAAAGAGTGTGGTAGATGCAGTGAAGACCAACAGCGGGAAGTGAAGTTGTGCGAGGCAGCAGAGCGTGCCTGGGGGCGGGGGTGTTCAGGTCTTTTGGAAGTCAGTCTTCATAAGCTCGTGACTTCAAAAGGTGCCTAGAACAGGCTACCCTGCTCTGCATTTCCTTAGAGTATTTCAACCTGGAAGTAGGAGTTACCAGATGCTGTTCGACAGCATTCAACGGGAATTGTTTTTGCTGGTGATCACAAAAGATGCCACTCTGAAGAAAAGGTCAGCGCTGGAGAACCTTTCAGATGTGTTATAGGACCCACATCCTTGAAGCTGGTTACTGTTTGCTTGTCTGGATGGAGCCTGTCATTAAGGGAAAGCCATGTAATCAGAAATTCCACTTCTCGGTGCTTTGGACCTGTAACAGGAACAGCCCCCTGGTTGTGCTCAGAGGCTGAAGACAGGCTGCCTGCCAGAGTCAAAGTGCCCAACCTGGTAATTACGAGGCGGCTGAGTAGGCAGCCGCCTGTTCTGAGTGTGCAATTAGTGCCTGCTGCCCTTCTTACCGAGCTTATCTCTCTGCATTTGCAGGGGCGGCGGGGCGGGCAGATGTGTGCATTTATAGCCCCTCACTCCGCTGTCTCGTTCTATGCCCCCTATCCCCTCGGTCAGCTTTCTTCCTCATCTGAACATGTTTTACTGTTTGTTTGTATGTGCTAAATTTTGAGCCGCTTCATCTCATTAAGAAGCCATCTCTTTAGTTATTTACCAGGAGCAGCCTCCGCTTACTGTGCTTTTATCTGCCCACAAAGTCAGAACAACACCCCCGACATCCTGCCACTATTGTTCAGAAGAGAAACTGCAAGGGGGGAGGCAGCTTGGGGACAGGAGGATGGAACTGGAGACATCATTTGGTGGTAGAATTTTTCCCCAGGATGGCTGGCTTGGCAGACACAGGCCTGGTTTATAGCTAAGCTAATTTAATTTCCAGCTGAGAGGCCACTCCCCATATGATGGTAATCTCAAACAGTTAATGAGCTAGAGGAGAAGCAGCCTATTGGGCTGACTCTTGCTCCTCCTCGGCTCAGTGGCTTAGCACGACTAATTTATTAGCCTGTTTGTGCCTTGGTCTGAGAGACTTGTCCAGTCTGGCAGGGCATTGTGGATCTCCCTCCCTAAAGACAACTGAGCTGTGACTTCCGGCCTCTGAGCATTTAAAGTGGGCTGTCTTTTCCTTTCACCCTCTGCATTTATTCAAAGAGAAGAGCCCAGGGCATAGAAAACCTCAGGTCAGTTCCTCTGCCTTCTGACTGGAAAGCAAGAGGCAAAATTCCTGTTTTGTGCTGAGCAATTCTGGCCTGAAATACTGGTCCCAGGATTCAGGGCGAGTGTTGTTTTTCTTCTGTAGAGCACTGACACACTGGAAACAATAAGAACGAAAATCTGCTCTACAGATCGGAATTGGGCACAGGAGGGGGCTCTGGCTGAGGAGCACTGCTCTGTTCCATCACAGTAGTGCTGAGTGCAAGGCGAGCTCCTGCAGTGATGGGTAAGGGCAGAAGGGTAAAGGGCCATTAGGAGATTCAGCTGCTACTTTCTCTCATGTGTGTATATAGGTATCCACAGTCACTGGCTACTTAGTGATGAGGTTACACTCCCAGGAGGAGCCACTGTTTTATATCTAGTCCACGATGGACCGAAATTTCCTTATATGACACGACTGTATGCACACACAGTGTCTTTCATACATATACATACATACATCTCACTTATATATGTATGTATAAAGTGTTCTCTATGTATATATAGGTGTATATGTTGCTTTTTATTTCATTATAACTTATAGCCCATATAATTTTTAAAAAGTTCAATTAAAACCAAACCTTTCAAGCCAGACGTGGTGATACATGCTTGTAATCCTGGCACTTGGGAGGCTCAGGCAGAAAGGCTGTCATGAGTTAGAGGACAAGCTGGGCTACCTAGTTCAGGACCATCCTAAACTACAGAGTAAGACCCTGTCTCAAAACAAACAAACCTACAACCCCAAACCTTTTCATTCTTGATTGTCAGGCAGGTTGGGGAAGAAGAAAGCTCTTCAGTAAGAGGGCAGCTGCTTACGGCCGGGTCGCCGGGGGGGGGGGGGGGGGGGGGGGTTATCACACGTGAGCATTCGGATGGTGGAGGTTCTCGGGGATGCAGAGAATGGGCCTGAACACGAGGCTTGCAGCTCACCATCTGGGAGCCTGAGTTCCTGCTTCATCACTGCCCAGTGCTTCATTTGGGTCCCCTCAGCCTCCCTGTCCCCACCCTTCAAATGGACTCAGCAGCCCCCCAGGGAGCTTGTTATAAAACAAGCCAAAGAGATCTTGAGCATCTGCACTTTGTTGTGGGTAAAATGCTCTACAGGTTTTAGAGGTGGCACTGTAGCTGGGCAAGAACCATTTTCTGACAGAGAAGCCTGTGGGTTAACAGGGGTAGATTTATTTTTCTGTGGCGTTTTACTGGGGCATTTCTGTGGAACTTTGAGCTTTACACTGGGTGGTGTCCTTCTGAGTTTGCAAAACCTCACAGGCTCATTAAAATGCCAGCTCATCATTTCTGTGCTTCATAAACTACAAAGGCAGAGCCCACATGTCCATGGTTCATGCAGAGCGTTTTGGTGGGGAGCAAAGCTTGTGGGACCTAAGTGTGACACTAACTTCCCATAAGGATGGAGTCTCGAAAACCTGGGGGAACCATGTACTGCTCTGCCCTGTTCATTGACCCCTAGCAGAGGCATCTCAGGCGAGCCTCCAGGGGATGGTGGGTAGCTGGTGGGCCAGGAGAGAGCTTGAGGTCTGTGAACTCTTTGATGGAGGACAGTTGAGGTCCATGCATATGTTGCTCAGGAATAGGAGGATCTCTCTGTAGTCTCAGATTTTCTGAAGCCCCTCAGATCTGAAGAGCTGGGCTGTACAGGCGCTGTTGTGCACGACTTGCGTTTCCTCTGTGCGCCCAGCAAGCGGAACATTCTGCTGTGATATTTAGCAAAGCTCAGTTTTGTTCTGAATGAGGGGATGAACTGCCTATCTTCTCAGGATAGAGTAGCCTCTGAGAAGAGTCCTTTTTGGACAGGCATCCTGTTTGTCTCATGAAAAAGAAAGCTGTGTAAATACCTGTGTCCTGGAGCCAGCACAGGGTGCAGGGTGCATCGGCGTCAGGATCTGTCTCTACAGTGAGTGGCTCTCACTTCTGATGGTGACTCAGCAGTCCTAGGTGCCTGGAGGTGACAAGTGGGTCTGTGTGCACTGAGAAGACCCAGGAGAACGCTGTCCTTAAAGAGGTTCAGGCTTGATTCATCTCTAAAATGCGCTAATGGGGCCACAAAACGCAGGTCTCTCATTCTGTCCTTTACGTGGTGTTTGCTTGTGGGCTTGGTGCCCTCTTCCAGCCCGGGGACTTGGAAGTGGATTCACTTGGCAAAGTAGCAGCTTAAAGATCTTTGTTTGGCTTTGTCGGTGAGCGGAGAACACCACTGAGTACTCCGCAGAGAGGTGGTCATTGATCTTAGGGCCCTGTTTCTGGCTGGCCTCCCAGAGTGGGACTTCTACTCCAACCCAGACTGAGCCAGCCACCCAGAGCGGGCCTCCTGGGGAGGCTCGCCTCACTTCATGAGTGTGTGTGGAAGAAGCATCTGGGGCAATGTCTTTTCTTTTTCCTTTTTATTTTGAGAAAGAATCTTACTGAGTTTCCCAGGCTAGGTTCAAACTTATGATCCTCCTGCCTCAGCCTCCCAGAGTGATAGGATTACAAGTGTGTGCCACGCTATCTGGCTTTCTTTTTTAAAAAGATACATAGAGAGTAGTAAACACATAAAATATGATAGTAAAAGAAGAAATCCAACAGTAGTGCTATAAAATGGAGCCAGCTGCCTCAAATGACTATCGCTATGACTCATGGCTTCTTCAAAGCCTTTACAAAAAAAAAAATAAACCTTAGTTATAAGATCGCCAAAAACAACCTGTTTGCTCAGGAAAAAAGGATAGCAGTTCTTGATAATAAGATGTGTCAGTCACTACTGGTGCAAAGAGCACCTACAAGAAGCACACAATCCAAAACCTTTTTTGTGAAAGGATAATTTTATTCGAAAAGTAAAATTATGACTCCTGTCCAGATACACAACGATAAAATAATCATATTGTTTCACTCGTTATTAAGGAAGGAACCGGGCAAATGTTACCACTGGTTTAAAGGAAAAGTTAAAGGAATTTATAAGCTTACTTGGAATAAGAGAATCTTGACACAATGCACAAATAGATGAGAGAGGGACTTTTCCATAGAATGAGTGGTAGAAAGTCTGTAGAGACCTTGGCCAGAAAGAATTTGTTTGCATGTCTATGGTGAAAAATTACATTACATTGCTAGAGTGCTATCTATAACTTACCTAATTGCAAACTATTTCAAAGCAATGAAAGGTTAGAATCAGACACACAGAAGGCTGTGCTCACAATAATGTATAGTTTTCCTCTGGAAACACCCATTAATCTTTTTGGATTATTTCAAATCTCTCTCTCTCTCTCTCTCTCTCTCTCTCTCTCTCTCTCTCTCTGTTCTTGACCTTGAATGCAGGGTTTCCACATGACACACAAGCACTCTAACACTGTCTTTCTGTTTTCCTTTACTAGGCTTATGGAATTTATAATCAGCTAAAAGCCGAAATCTCTTTAAGACACCCTGCTAGTATGCACTGTCTCACCCACTCCTCAGGCCGCCTTTTCCTGTGGCTCATTCCTACATCCAAATTCTAACATTTACCTTTCATCCCTCTAACAACCATTTGTATTTGCTGCCGTACAATGAAGGCACAATCTAGTTGTCAAATTCCTTAAGGACAATTATAACTGACAGATAGTAATGATAACAATGTGTGAGCATATTTTGTGTGTGTGTGTGTGTGAGAGAGTGTGTGTGTGTGTATGCGAGTGGGCACTTTCAGGGAGGAAAATTTGGGGAGTGTGGTAATTACAAGAAGAGGAAGGACGGTGAATTTCAAAATTTATTAGGAAGAATATTCCAGGAAGAGGGAAGTCCATGGGGGTTAAGAATGTCATGACTCATTGGAGAAACTGTGTATGCTTCCCATACCCAGGATGAAGTGGAGCTGTGAGGAGCGTTCAGGAGGCACCTATAAAAGCGCTGTTCGGGCTGGGGATATAGCTCAGTGGAATAAGCGCCTGCCTAGCAAGCGCAGGGTCCTGAGTTCAATCCCCAGTACCGCAAAAAAAAAAAAAAAAAGCGCTGTTCCTCCTCTGAATTTGAAGGTTACGGTCAACACAAGGAAGGATTAAGGTTTCCAGATCTGGCTTTTGAAAAGAAATGTGGGGTCAGTGTTGCGGGGAGGCATGGGCAGGGTGGATTTCAGCAACCTCAGCCTGCTTTCCAATCTGTCTTTCTAAACTACGTAACTTCCTTATTGCCCAACATTTCTCAACCAAAACCAACCAACCAAACAAACAAACAAATGAAAAACAAAGAACAAAAGCTTCAGTCCAGGCTAAATGGCCGAATGGTTCTCTCACTGAGTTTGTTCCTGTTCTTGAACTTACTTATCTTTGTTTCTGATCTTCATGTCCACCTGCCCTCGGTTCCAGCTCAAGGAAGCCTCAGCAGTCCTCGTGGAAACAACTTCTGGGTGCTTCCTTCCTTCATTTCTCCTTTTGAGCCAAGTACCAATATCTGTTGGTAAACTTTCTATATGCGGAATTTCTCTTCAAATTAGTGGTAAGGCCCGGGAGGACAAGAATCATTCCCATAGACAATACATAATGACCACTTCAGTGATTCATCATCCATGATGAATACTAGGTTTCAACTGCAGCCTGTTTTCCACTTGCTGCTCCCTAGGAGACATTTGGGGTATCTCAGCCTGGCATCACTAGGTGGATGTCTGGGGATGCAAGCCAATTTAACAATTAAACCCAAATCATAACTAATATAAATCTGTCATGAAAGCCAGCTTCTCATTAGTATTCACTGTAACTATTTATTAGTTTGCACACAGAAGCCATGGTTCATTGCCAGCCACCAGAGGTAGGGCATGCAAAGTTAAAGGTGAGATTTGCTCACTATTTGCCTGGGTCTCACAGATTAAAGAAGGAACTCTAATCTTCCAGTATACTTGTTCTTTGCTTTTGCTTAGCCAGCAAGTTTAAGACCTTTATGTCAATGGCCTTTTAATGTAATTGTGTCACTTAATGTAATGGTATGGTGATACATAAATGTGTCATCTTTGAATGTTAGACACTGAGCCCATCACCATCTTCAAACCTGGCCCCAGGGTAATTTATTATTCCAGGTTGCCCCCAATTCTCTTTATGTATCTGGGCCATGACCTGCAGTCATTCATTTTAAATATAGCTAGTTGATTCCTTTTCGTTCATTCATTTGTTCATTAATTTAATAAATATTTTTAAATACTTCTTATACTTGGTATTGTGCTGTATTTTTTATTTTGAGAAACCTTAACAATTTACCCTGCAAAAAATACAAAAAGCAAACCACGGAAGGCAATAAAATTTAACCAAACATATTGTTCTCAGAAATAATCATTTGCTTAAAAAGTTACCAGGTTAGTCTTTCACCAGAGTTAATGTAGGGTAAGAGGCTAATCTCACTTGTAATTCTTAGCAGCTCTCTCTGTAACCATTTAACTGAACTCCTTGGAGCTTCTAATTTTATAGGGGTGGGGAATAGGAATAGAGTTTTGTTGAAGACACAGAAGTGTTGCTGGAGATTTTATTTGGAGACTCACTACTCAGGCAAAATCACGTACCACCAAGTTCTCAGAGAAGGTAACAAATAATGATGAGACCCACTAAGATTACACAGAACAGTTCCAAACGGCGTCGCCACCCACCCTCTCTCCCTCTTACACTTTTGGACATGGGATACGTAAAGCAAGACTCCGTGTAGTAATCTGCTGCCTATTTACGGCGCTTTGAGAACGCATGATTGACCATGACAGTGCAAAGACGAGAATTCAAGTGGAGCCAGGATTGGACTTACCTTTTATCTTGCTGAAGGTTGCCTCTGCAGAAGTGCTAAACTTTGTCAACAGAGAGTTCCTAAAAGGGGGCCCTGCATCCATGGTGTCTAGCTGGGGTTCCCATTGCCATCTCTAGGCCTCTTGCTTCCTTGAGAACTTTGTCAGCTTCGTGCACAGGAAGGAACCAATCAGGAAGAAGCGTGCGCCGAGGAGGAGTGAGAGACAACAAACAGCAGAGCCTCTGAGTTTTACACCCTCACGAATGTCCTCTTTGGTTAGAAAGAACATTTTTGTTCTTAAGTTACTTAAAGCCTGTGATAAGGGAAGTTTACTTACACTCATTTCATTCATTTTGCTTAACTTGAAGCTTGTGTCTTAAGATTTTTGTTGACCTAATTTGTACTGTTTTCAGTTGATAACCATAAGAATTGTGTTTGTTGAGCAAGAGGGAAGCAGAGAGGCTGAAAGAGAGAGAGCGATTACCTCAGACTTACGTTTAGAGTGCCTGGAGTTCCATTGGCCCCACGGCCAGGAGGTGGAAGGCAACTGAGCATGTTGTGGTTGGCCTTCAGTGTGTAGATCTGGGTGCAGCGGCACAGTTACATCTTTCCACCTGAGGGGCTGGTTGCATGGGGCTGGCCTTAAACTGTCACTCTTTTATTCCTGCATAGCCGCCATATTCTCTACCACATTTTTAAAAAAGTAGATTATATTTGTATTAAAAGTTGCGCAATCTGACGCTATGGTACACACCTGTAATCCTAATTACTCAAGAGCCTGAGTCAGGAGGCAACTTAATGAGATCCAGTTTCAAAGTAAAAACTCTTTGAAAAGGACTGGGGATGTAGACCAATGGTAGAGTGCTTGCCTAGCATGCATGAGCCCCCATGTTCCTTCCACAGCACTGACGCAAGGGCTGCATCTTTCCATTTCCCATTTCTCTTTGGCTTGGATCATCTGAGTTCAGTAATGTTAATGCAGAACACTGGAGACGGAGCGTTCTATGTCTGCAGCATCCTTCAGGGGCACCAGGGATGGAACACAAAGTGGGCTCATAGCATACGTGGAGAAGAAAAACCAGAGCTCTTTCAAGTGTTGGTTTTTACACGAGCCTTTGGATTTAAGACCCAATGTGATATTTTTTTAGCTGTATTTCCTTCCTTATAGCCCTTTACTAAAGGAGATGAAAAATGAGGTATGAGCAAAAATCATTCTGCCTTACTTTTGGGTGGGTTTTTGCCTTTTAGCTCATTTACCACCCTGCGTTAAATCCTTGAAAAAAAAAAAACCTTGAAACTGCAGGACAAGTGTTCACATTTTACAGATGAGGGAAGATAGCAGAGATGTTTGGTAACTTGCCGAAAGCCACACGGCCAGACCTTGAACCCCACTTTTCTTTCTACTCACCAGGGTGATTAAGTAGATGCCTAATTCAGGGTGCATTTGACACTGACCACCTTATTGCACCTGTAGGGATTTGTGCTGATGCCTCTGAGCTGCCCTTTGTATATATTCAAGTACTTAACCTCGCCCGACTTATGGCAACCTCCTGCTGGCTATCAGAGGAGATCAAATAGAGGTGAGGAGATGGTCGTTATTAGGGTCACCTTACAGAACGTTAGTGCTGAGGACCAGGCCTTTAAACCAATCCAGTAATTTTTATATGCAGGAGAAACTAAGCTCGAGTTTGGAGTGGCTCATCTGAGGTATTAACAGCAAGGTAGGGACCAGACCCGGGGCGGGCATCACATATAGGGGCCCACTCTACACTTATGCTGAGTTGGGAAGACCCCCTTCCCTGGTCCCGGCAGGGCGGTGCTGGAGCTTACACCTGCCCAGGGAAGGAGACATGAGGGTGGCCCAGGGTGCGCAGCGACCCTGCTGCCACTGGCTGTAGCCGAAGGAGCCAGCAGCCTTTGCAGCATGCTTGGGTCCATGCCTGTCCCATTGGCCCAGCTGACTGTGCTTTCTAAAATGTCAGCTTCCCAGAAAACTCATATTCTCCTTGTTCTTTCTAATTTTTTAAAAAGTTTTTTTTTCCAAGAAAGTGGACACACATGCCTCTGATTTCATATGATTTGTCCCTCCCCACAGTCAGCCCCAATGAAGACGAGCCATGCCCCAGAGAGCGCCTACACAAAAGCCTGTTAGGTTTTAATTGAAACCCTCCCTCTGTCCACGGTGGCCTCTTCCCGGAACAGGAACTGGCCGCCTTTGTGGCCCAGGCCTGTACCCCAGGATTCGAGGATTCAGCCCAAATGAAAGGGGGATCTAGCTGACGGGCCTCGAGATGGTCTTTTGCTCCCCACCCCTTTGTGGCATTCAAAGCCTTTTCTTCTTGTATTGAAACTTTAGGACAATGGGGGCCAAATCCTTCGGAGGTGGTGGGGTGGGAGAGGAGAAAGGAGAGTGGGTTCGGAAAAGGAGGAGGGCCGGAGAGCCCAGTCTTTGTTATTTCTGTCCTTCCCAACCCATTACCTAAAAAGAAAAAGGAAAGAAAAAGGAAAAAATGGCAGCAGCAGCAGCAGAGGCAGCAAAAGGGCCCATAAACTTTTGAAGGAATTGTTGCATCACTTCCGACAGCCCCAAGGATCTGGAAATTGAGAGCTCTGAACTATTTACAGTTTCCTCTGAAATTATTTTAAACCCTCCCAAAGGAGTGCTTTGATATGCAAACGCCTCCCCCAAATGGAGATAATTATTGATGGGGATGTGGGAGCAGGAAGGAAGCAGGGTCCAGATAAAGAGGGGCTGGGTGATAGCATCTTCCTCCCACACTCCTCCCTGCCAAACTCAGCCCCTTGGGAGGAGAGAGACTTTAAAGAAGAAACTTCCCCAGTTACAGCTTACAGTTCGGGTTACACCTCTTTGCTGTCATTGTCCTGGAATCTGTTACATTTCTAAGGAAAAGCCCCTGCTCTCATCCCTAGCCGGTGTCTTACCTTTCTGTAGGAGAAGGGAGGGGAGCAGAGGGCTTTAACTTTTCTTGCCCTACTCCTGGGACTCCCTGGGGCTCCCTGGGTTTTGCGATGTTTTGAGGTGGAAAGACACCTGGGAGTTTTTGGGGGGTCACTACTTAGGGATGGTGGATTGGCTTTCAGAGAGGAGCATTAGCCTCTGCTTGTTTCTGTAGAGTAGTGATGGCAAACCTTTTAGACATGAGTGCCCAAACTTCAACCCCAAACCCAATTATTTATTGCAAGTACAATTAAACCTGAACACTGAGGTTTTGGTTTAGAGAAAAACAACTCTACATTAACATCTTTTACCTAAAAGGAAAAACAAATAGAATGTGTGCTGTAGGCTCCCCATGACTGCTACAGAAGGTCCTGAGGGTCCTGATTGTGATGCGGACTGTACCCACCATGGAAGTTCTGTCTCTTTTCTTCTTGGATTTTCTTTTGAACATCCTTAACACTGACTTAGAGCACCAAATGCCTGGCCCCAAACCTACCATACCTTTTACCTCTGTCTGTCCTTTCATGCTGGCCCACTGAGTGGGTTTCCTGGACCTTGCTATGATGGGGCGTTTCAACAGCGATCTAGCAAATGCGGGGCCTAGAACGAGGCCGAGCTTCTCCAGCGCTGGTTCCTGGTGGAGTTCCCTGCCAAGGGTGCAGATAGGGCAGGAGCTGCCCCGGAGGAGAACCTGTGAGCGTGTGGGTAGCTGCAGTTCAGCACAGTGATGCACAGTAGTCAAAGTCTCTGGCAACCTCATTCAAAAGTTCAGAGGAACCTAGTAAAGTTTGATGAGGGCAAGAATCATTGTCACGGTCCAGGGTTTTTTCATGTTTTAAAAAAATTGAATTTACTTTTTAAAGTTTTAGGTTCCTGACAAAATTGAGCAGAAGACATAGAGATTCTCCACATACCCTCTCCTGTACACATGCAGAGCCTTCCCACCCACTGTGTTCATCCTTACCAGACTGTGATGTTTGTTGTAGCCTGTAAACCTACATTGCGCACTGTTATCGGGTTCCCTCTTGGTGTTGTACATCCTGTGGGTTTGGGACAGGCGTGATGATGTGTTATGGCTTGGATTTTGAATATCTCCCGAAGACCCTGTACTTTAAAGGCTTGGTCACCAGTCTATGGAACTACGGGGATGTTGTGGAACCATGAGGAACTGGGACGGACAGAGGGATGTTAGGGTATTGGGCTCTGCCTTTGCAGGGGAGATTGGGATCCTGGCCTCCTCTCTCCACTTCCCAGACACCAGGACGTGACCTGTTTTCCTCCAGTGTGTAGTCGCTTCCTGCCTTGATGCTCTGCCTCATCACAGACCCTCAGGCAACAGGGCCACTGACCATGAACTGAAACTGTGAGCTAAAATAAACCTTTTATGAATTATTCATCCCAAGTATTTTGTTATAGCGGTATAAACTGGCTACTATAACGTGTGTCCACCATTATAGTGTCCTAGGAGAAGTTTCACCAGCCTGAAACATCTCCACCCATTTCCTTCTCCCTCCTAGGAATCTTAGTGTTTCTGAGTTTGGTTACTGTTTATAGATTTATCAGCTACTCAAAAATGACACTATTTGTTTTATCAAATGAAGAAAGCATCCTTATTTCTTATACAAATCTGTGGCTGTTCAGTTACTAGAAAACAGTAATTTCACATCCCTTGAATAGGATGTGAACATGACCTTCCTAGAAATCTTGTTTCTTCTATTTGTAAATATTTTTCCTTGTCAGGGTATTGTTTTATGGGTTGCCAGAGGCTGGATATGGGCTTCTTGGAAAAGCTAAAGCTGATGAGACATTGCAGTTTCCTGATCTATGCCTTTGGGGTTCTGGTCATAATAATTTATCACAATGGGCAGAACCACTTCTGCCTTCTCTCTTAGGGTGGATTTTACAGATAAGGAAGCTGAGGTCCAGAAATATGTGACTCTGGCTAAAGGGCCATCCCAGTTAGAAGCAGAGAACTTCACAAAAATAGCTTGACTTTTATTTTAAAGCAGCAATAAATATATTACATTACCATTTCTAGGTCTTTACTGCCCATTTTCTCATTTTAATAGTATTTTTGCCAGAATAGTATCAAAACATTTGATTGTTTATTAGGGATTTGTCAAATCTTTGTTGGAAGAAGCAGTACAAGAGAGTTACAGGGTTTGATAAAACTGTCTTACGTTTTGATCGTAGAGATATTTACTTAATGCTACACATTCGTCAAAATTCTTAGAAATGGGAATTGTGATTTTTGTGGGGCTGGGAATGCAGCTTGGCTGTAGAGTGCTTATCTAGTATGTGTGAGGCCCTGGGTTCAACCCCGGCAGTGATGAAAGGTGTGTGTATGTTAGTATATGCAAGCTAAAAAATGTAAACCTTTAAAAGAAGTAAAAAATCTTTATTGGAGTTTAGAAAATAGGGATAGTTCTACAGCTGAGCAAGGGAGTCACTCTTCCAATGGAAGAAGAGACAGGGTTGGGCCAATGTCCTCCCATGACCTTTAAAATTCTCTTGCTGGTGGGAAGATGAAACCTACCCCCTAGTTAGTGTGGGCCGGGGCCTGTTCTCTCTGAAGTGCATTAACTTCCATCATCTGTTTCGTGTAAACATTTCCCAGCATCTGTTTGTAGTGAGTTGGGTTATGCCCATTTCAATAATCTTTCATTTCATTATTATGTAACTTACCAGTTCAAACAATGAGTTCAGTGGGGTAGGGGTAGGGATGTCACCAGAGAAAAGAAAGGAAGAAGCAAAGAAAAAAAAAATCAGGACAGCATTTGTTATTGGAAAATATCAGAATTAGAGGGCTGTTTTAAAACTTCTCTGATTCATTCTAATTCTCTACTGCTTTGGTCTTAAAGGTTTTACTTCTAGTAGCACTTAAGATCCCAGCCCACAACCTGGTAAACTCTGCTCCTCAAACCAGGGAGAGGCATTCCCAAGGGAAACTGACCCAGCAGGTAGAAGGCTTGCCTTTTGGGCTGATTTCTTCAAGTTTGGAGAGAAAAGACAGAGGAGGTTATCTATAACCTGAGATTGGAGATTCTGGTCTCCAAGTGCATCTGACTGTCTGCCTTACTTCCCTGCCTGAAGATTAGAAAGAAAGGGAATAGTCTGGGGTCATTTTTCACATTAATTCATCTTAATCTCATGGGATCTTGGTTTCCCCTTGCATTGCTGGAGGTGGAACCAGGGCCTTATGCATGTTAGACAAGTGTACTACCACTGAGCTACACTCCAGACCTCGTGGGACCCTTTTTCTTAAAAAAAAAAAAAAAAGAGTTTAGTTTTTTTTTAAGCAACAAACGTTGATAAGTGAGATAATCTAGTACTAGTAGTTATTTTTCACCTGTTGTTTAATTTCTGCTTAGGATGACGTGCTCCAACATTTTCTGATGAAAATATTAGCTGCATCTGTTACCTTTTCTTTATCATCTGAGTAAAAGTGGCTTCTATTTCTTCTAGGTTGTCACACTTTCTTTACTGACAGTCTCACTGTATTTCATAACTAGCTGTTACAGTGATGTGTGTGTGTGTGTGTGTGGTTAGAGAGAAGAAACAGCCTTTTCTTCTTTTTGCATTAAGTCTGATTTTATATTTCTTATCTCTGCAATTTCTAGGCCATCAGGGTATACACTCTCACTCCTTTGTGATTTATTGCTAGGTCCTTGGCTGAAATACTAAGTTTTAGATTAACCAAACAACCTTCATTCTGCTCACAGTACTGTACCCTAACCTCTCCCCATCCTGTCTATCCATAGAGTCTCTATTTATGTGCACACAAACATCCTTGGACTGAATTCCTATCCAGTTCCAGAACTACAGAAACCCTAGAGTAATGGTTTCCAGTGATTGCTGCACATCAGGGTCACCTACACATTCCCACGCTGGGTATCCTGATTCATTTTGTTTGAGGCAAGGCTCAAACATCTGGTACTGAATGAAATCCCTCTAGGTGGTTCTAATGTGCAAGCATGGTGCAACTGTCTTTCACATGGGTGCACTTGACTTTCTTGTAAATATCCTCAAACAAGTTGAAAGCCTCTACTGCTCTCTGTGCGCCTCCCTCCCTCTCAGGATCCTGCTCTATGGCCTGGCTCTTCAAGGCCGTGAGCGTTCCCCTGAGTTCACTGTGCTTGTTATCCCCGACCTTCATAGATGACAAACTTGCTTCACCCCTGAGGTTTAATCAAAAAGGCAGATCTTTTATGCCATCTATCATCCTGCAGCTCGGGAAATACACATGCCTGGATGGTCTCTCTAGGATGTCTTACAGGGTTCATCTCATAAGGCATGAGCAGTGTGTCTTCCTGAGGATTATATTGGGCATATTGTCCAGCCCTGGCAGTTTCCCAAGCATCTGTTAGTGATATGGACCAGTTTTCCGTGATTTCAAGGAAGTGACCTTTCTGGCTCAGGTGGCAAGGTGTGGAGGAGGGGGCCCAGCCAGGGGTGCTGTTGCAATGATTGGTAATTTTCCAGGCCTCATAAAATGCAGTTAACAATGGGAATATGAGAACCAAAGAAGTTTATTGTTTCAAAATCTGACTCACATTTGAACAATTATGATCAGCGGTGATCTGATTAGCACCAAAATACCTACTATTAAGATCCTAATCTCAGAGTGAGAGAAAAGAAAACACAGGTACCTATTTTAAAAAAAGATCAGGTATGTGCTCTCTTTCTGAGCATATTAAGAAGAACTAGGGAGCACTAGTTCTCCCTAGGGATACAGTCCTGACAGATGGAGGAGATGCATCCTGAGAGCAGAGTCCCAATTCTTTGACCTACAGGCTGGTGCCCCAGCTTCAAGCAGAATCACCCTCAGTTTGTTCCTTAGTAAATACAGGATTACAATACCTACCTCAAAGCCTTGTGAGGAGGGACTAAATCAGATAATGTACGTGGAAGTTTCTTTGCAAGCTTTGAAGCACTATGTAATTATTAGCTATGACTAGCAATTTGAGAAACTAGCTTTCTTAATGAGCAGCTCAATTAACTTGCATGTTGTCCACATCCTGGAAGCCATTGCAGGGCAGAATGGATGCTGGGTCTCTGCAAAGATATCACCCTTGGCCACAACCTCATGGCTTCTTCCTGAGCCACTGCTGAGCTCAAAGGTTTTCTGAGCTTGAGGTCAAGGAAGTGTGATCAGAGAAGTGAAGAGAAGATGGTGGGCCCAGGATGCAGATGGGAAGAACTTTCCTCTGGGACCTGTTGGTGGCAGTGGGGTGGGGATGGTAGAAGAAGAGCAGCTCCGGGAGAAAAAGGGACTGACCAGCAATCACCTATGAGGTTGCCTGCCAAACCCTGCATACACTTTTCAGGCCATGCTGTTTCCAACAGGGTGTGACAAAGATTCTCTGCTTGACCAAAGTTTAGTCTGGCACCTTCCTGAAACTTTTCCTCAGCCTACTTGTACTCTTCCTTATAAAATCCAGTTTTAGTAAAGTACAATGCTAAACCCATGAGGCAAGACCCCATACCTCCCAGTAATCTGGTAACACTCAATATCTGATGAGGTTCCTTATCCTCCAACATCCACCAAGTGGTGTCTGGTCACCCTGTCCTGTCTTCAGCAAGAATCCTGTTAGGTTAGATGCACCAGAATTCCCCTTCTATCTGTGTTTCCTCCTGGTAATGTTCCGTCCATTGACCTACCCTCTTCTCTCCTGCCCGTGCTGCATTTGGAGTGAACCCCAATATCTGTCCCTCACTGCAAGACTGTTGCAGTGATTTCTATGCTTATCATGATGGGACTGAATAAACTCTTTATTACTGTGGTTTAGCTAATATCATTGAGCCATTGTACTCTTTAACAAATGGATCTTTAGGAGTGTGCTGGGGAGATGCCAGGCTCTGTCTGAGCCCAATACTGGCTAGAGAGCCCTGAACTCCTGGGGAAAGAACTCATGTAGCATTTGATCACAGGAAACCCACTGCACATCTCATTTCTTGCCCACTCATTGTCACAACCAAGCAGAGAGGAAGGGGAGAGTGGTCCCAGAACCTGCACCAGGGAGGACTCAGAAGAAGCTGTCACAGCAGGAGATCCCTCGGCTCCATTTTGTTGCTAATATTCCAAGAAAGTCCTGAGGCTGAGTCCTGCAGGGATACTTTAGACCATGGAGGGGAATGTGGTCTCCTCCTCCAGAGCTCATGCTGTAGAATGGTGTAGAATGGCTTGGGCAACTAGCAGGTGATCAAGCAGAAGCTTTTCGTTACAGCTGAGCTCCGTTCTTTTCTAACTAGTCTCACTACACGGCTTCTCCACTCACGATCACCAGTTTAGTCTTTCTGTTGAGTTTCCACCAGATCCTTCTTTAGAAATGCTGAGGAAACATGGGCAGCAGGACCGAGAGGAGGTTGCAAGGCCCAGGCCGAGGTCAGACTCCGTGTTCCTGCACTGGGCCTCTTACGGGACCCAAGCTTCCTGCTGCTCGTCTGTGGGGGTAGAAATGCTAAGTAGCAAGCGCCCTGTGTGCAAATCTTGCTTCCTTATACCTTTGCCCTAATCCTGTTAACAGAAGACAATTGATAAGCTTTTCCTACTGCTAATGAGGTAGCCTGGGCACCGAAGTGGACTTCACATTCCTCTCAAAAGCCAGAGGGAGAGGACACCATCTCTGCTCTCTTCAGATGAGATGATGGCAATATGGACAGGTTAAGTGACCCGTTCAGAGTCACACACCTCGGTGAATGGTAGTACTAAGTGCCACACCCAGTGGACATCTGAGGTCAGACTGTTTCTGCAGACAGCCGTGTGCTCACCATTCTGCAGTGGCCCTGGAGAGCTTTGGGGGTTGGATTTCCTCCAAGCATGGTGATAACACTTTGATTGTGCACGATCTCCTCTCAGACTGTTCAGTTGCAGATAGTTTAACACAGGGGAGAAACTTGGCCTTTATCTAAGCTGACCTGCTTTTTAGAAAAATGCAAAATAAGTTGAAAGCTGTGACTCTCTTTAATCCCTGATCACATGAGCCCGACAACGCTGCTGCTTTAATCTAAGTGGCTAGTGGGCAAAGTGGGTCAATCCCGCTTTAGTGTTGCAAGTGCTGCGAAGGAGTCTTCCTGGAGGACAGAGCGTTCCTCTCTGCATTCCTGTCACCAGCATCCTGCAAGAAGGTTCTTGCTCTCCCCAGGGAATTATCCTTTCTGGCTCATGTGATAGCTTATATTGTAATTTTAATATATGTGTTCAAATTATAGTTTCAGTGCATTAGGATGGTTCGAAGCTGGAAGTTCAGAATTTCCTACTAAGAAGTAAATATTCGGTTAAAAATGATGTGGAAATTGTCTCTATATTATTTTATTGTCAGCGTCATCATCACTGACCTTGCCCTCTTCTCTCTCCTCCTTCCACCTGACTTGATTATCTTGCAACCAAAGTCTCATGTCACTAACTCCTGTAATCAATGCAGTTGTGATGTACTATCAAAAAACTGCTTTTTTGGTCTAACTACAATGACTTGTATCTTCAGGTTGTTCACTATAGCCTGCAAAAGTCCACTGCTTTTGTTTCATGCTGTGATAGGTATCTTCCAATTCATCATTTTTTTTTAACGGACTATAAAGTAGTGTTGCAAATTTCTAGAGTCATGTCTTGTGAATTTCTCCATGGTAGTTTGTATGCTTTTATACCTACCTGAATTCAGAGTTTTTGGTGCTTTGTCGCTTTCTGGAGAAAAGCCATTTGTTAGTGGGCACTGTGGTAGAAAGGTGGTGCAGTCTGGTTGGACCAGGGGGGTGTTCGGGGAAGCACATATCCAGAGGCCAAAGTCATTTGTGTTTTGACATCAAATGTTTGGTGCAGGGGCTGGGGATATAGCTCAGTGGAATAAGCGCCTGCCTAGCAAGCACAGGGTCCTGAGTTCGATCCCCAGTACCGCCAAAAAAAAAAAAAAAAAAAAAAAATGTTTGGTGCAATCTGAAACCTTGATACACTGATACCCCAAATTAAATAGGGGGAAAATGCCACCTGTGCCAGGATCTTAGAGAAATCATATCTGGCTCTTCTACCTTGTATAAAAGTGTCTTCACATTACAGGTAGATAGAGTCTGGCTATCACACTTTATATGTGACATTAATGTTTTGACTCTAAAATACTGCTTGTATTTTTTACATGTTTCTACAGCACTTCTCAGTAATAAGAGGAAACCAGGATTCCGTGTTGACCTTGAGAGGAAAGGACAAGGAGGCACCACTTTCTTTTTTTTTTTCTTTTGTCTTTTTGAGGCAGGGTCTGGCTATGCAGTTCAGGCTGGCTTTGAGCTCACTTTGTAGCCCAGGCTGGTCTTGAACTCGCAAGGATGGAGGCACCACTTTCTGACCCCAGATTCTCTTGCTTTTTTTCCTCAGGGACCTGATGCCGAGGACGCTGGAGGGGCAGATCACCATGGAGAAGACGCCCAGCTACTTTGTCACGCGGGAGGCGCCTGCGCGCATCTCGGCCATGTCCAAGGACACCAAGCTCATCGTGGTGGTGCGGGACCCGGTGACCAGGGCCATCTCGGACTACACGCAGACGCTCTCCAAGCGGCCAGACATCCCCACCTTCGAGAGCTTGACGTTCAAAAACAGGAGCACGGGCCTGATCGACACGTCGTGGAGCGCCATCCAGATCGGCATCTACGCCAAACACCTGGAGC